>JAECUM010020154.1:0-46948 GCA_016617855.1 Megalonaias nervosa
AGTACTATTGCGATATATGCTTGATGTTGGAATTTTAATATCTTTACAGGTGAGTGAGGCGATTATATCATATAGTCCACAGAAGCAAGTTTGGTTACCAGAACCAAATAGATTTAATATTAATGATGCCAGGAAAGAATTTCCTAATCTTAATGAAGATGACATTATTAAAATTACTAATAATATATGTAAATGCAGAGACGAGCATGATGAGAAACTTGCAAAAGATCTTGGTAGAAAGATAATTGGTAAATTTACTCAAGGAGGAGCATATGATCATAAAAGACACTGTACAAGATTGATTATGGACGATGCTGAACTCGATTTTATAATAGCTGATACAACGGAAAAAAACACATTTATAAATTGGAGTAATGCTTATTTGTCAGACGGAACCAAACTAGGTACAATTGTGAGTTATCTTGATGGTGACTCACCACAATTTACTCATTTAAGATCATCTATGTTGGCATATGTTTCTATAAATCTACTGTCTATGATAAATAGATTTCCTCGTGATGCTGTCAGAGTCGCCACGGATTCGTTTTATATAAATAAAAAATATACGGATTTGTTAAAACCGCTACTTGGTAATGGTGAATGGGGATCATGGAGAATAAAACAAGAAAATATACTCAGCTATTCTGAATCCGCAGACGTTGAAATTAAGGAAATATATTACAAAAATAATAATCAAGTATCAAAGTCATCAGCACCATCTGTATATGATCCTGTGGCTAGACATAAAGCTGTTTATCTTAACGGATGCGGTGGTTCAGGTAAAACAACGTGTGTGATTAAATTATTCATGAATAATAATTCAGATATAATTGTTTTGACACCGACACATAAACTCGCCAGAGAGATAAAAGAGCGAGGAGTAAAATCGTGTACATATCATAGTTTCTTTAGATGGTGTGGAGACACATGGACTCCTGAACGAATGGGTGAGAAATATATACCTAAATATATTATATGGGACGAGGTAGACACGGTGTAGTTAGAAATATTAAAAACATTTCTTGATTGGTTATTGACTAAAAATACTGCTGTGATAATGTGTGGTGATCATGGTCAACCACCACCCTTTATTGGACAGTCACCACATGAATGGCTGAAGAATAATGTAGATTATTATGAAGAAATAAATGATGACCATAGAGCTATTGATGAACCGCTGAAGGAATTTAAAAGGTTAATCAGACTACAACCAGACAGAATACAATGTGAAATAATGCGAGGAGTAATTCCAGAGACTTCTATGAATGATTTTCTAAATTTCTGGAATCCCGCTGATTTAATAGTTGCAAGTAGAAAGATAGTTCGTGATGAACTACAGGATAAATTATTTTTGTTACATAAAGAAAAGTTTTCAGATCTACCTGTACCTTTGTGTTATCGCCCAGCAGATACTCCACGACAGAATATTGATGTTGAAATTCCTGGTGCTGGAATACAGAATCTGGTCTTGAATGATATTATTTTAGTCGATATTAATAATGTTGAGAATGCGCTGAGTATGAATAAATCACCGTGGACGTTAGGATACGCTATAACTATTCACTCGTCACAGGGGTTAACTATTTCTGATACAAATATCTGGATTATAGATGATAGGATCGAATCGTCAAATTTAGTCTATCTCGCAGTTTCTAGAGTCAGAAGAATATCTCAACTACATAGGGTTATTATGAATTTTACAGAAAATAATAATCAAACTGTTAGCAATGACGTAATAAGAAAAAAACTATCTGGTTATAAGCAATGTGACAAAAAAAATAAGCGTGACTTTGATATTGATGCTGAATTTATTATAACACTAAAACAACAACAAAATAATCATTGTGCAAGTTGTAACTGTAATATGTTATGGCAATATTCGAATAATAATCCAAGACAATTTACCGTAGACAGAATTAATAGTGATCTTGGTCATATACGTGATAATATGATGCTGACCTGTCTTGAATGCAATCGACGTAGAGGTTCTGGTTATGTAATTGTATGTGGTGGTAATTGTGTGTCTTTAGGAATTACTTGTAATTGTTCACGTACAAATCCACGTTGAGGGGCAGTAGAATCTAATCTGTAGATTGGAGGTCTACCAGTGGATCTAACCACACTAGAAATTGTATGTGTAGTCACGCTCCAGATAGGATCAGTTGCTCTTTTTTTACCACCTTCAAGTTCACCAGGTTCGAATAAATACCTTACAGTTACATTACCTAATACTGGTTGAGGTTGATGTCTGTCATTGCTACTGGGTATATATTTTTTTGTGATCGCATTAGAAGGTTTCATGGAAGTTGAACGAGTAATTTCGTTATTTAACGCAGCTATCACACTTGGTAACCTTGCAACCCATTCACGAGATCGCTCACCGGACTTAAAGTCAGTAGATATTTCTTTTGCGTATTGGTATCCAAATAACCGCTCAGCAAGTGTTCGATTAAATCGTTCAACAATTGCCTGATCACGATGAATTTCAGTATGTCCTCGTCTGATTTTAACGTTATGTTTCTTCATCAACGATAATACTGCACCAAGAAATTCTTTGCCAGGATCAACCTGTAATAACTGTGGCCATCGCAAAGGTCCTCGCTGATAAATTCGTTCAAACGCAGATGCAACTTCAAATGCTGTCTTTGCTGATAATGGTTCAGCTTCTTTATATCTACTTGCAACATCAACGACAGTTAATGCGTATTTGTACGTGCGTGATTGACGTCTACCAATTTTAATGGTATCGTGCGGTAAAAATAAAATATCTGCTTGATGAACCTCATTAGGGACGCTGACATCAAAATGTGCATATTGAATTTTTTAGGTGGTGGTAGATAAATTTGCCATATTGCCTGTCGTGCTAACCACGCTGCAGCAACAGAACGTGAGACTTTTGCTGCTTCAGATAATTTACTAATAGCTGATCTGCCTCTCCAATATCCTCTTGGGCTATAATAAATGGATTCCATTATAATAGTTATATAATTAATTACCAGCCCCTAACATTATTTTACCTTTCATGGCAGATTTTACTAGAAAACTAGCTAATTTATCTCTGACAGATTTATTTGGTATAGAATTTAATGCATGAATCAATTTTACATCTGCGAGATGCCTTTGTTGTAAATCTTTACTTTTATATGCAACGTCATGAACATGACAAGCTTGATCAATCTTATTTATTGGATACTCTCCTGATCTTGGTTGATCTTGATCATCAAGTCGGATATCAAGTCGAGTTCCAGGACCACAATAATTATATCCAGGAAGATGTTTCTCACCGGGGTATTTAGCCCATGGAGCTCCTGACAATTTTCCTAATAAAGCGGCAATATCTCCACCTGTCTTTGTTTTGACAAATTTGTATTTCTTCGTGCCACATTTAACGCATTTGCCTGTCAGAGCACGTCGTTTATTTTTCGTTGTTACCGTTGTTAGTTCAGCAGTGGGTGTAGATGCTCTACACCGAACACAATATAGACTCATATTATTTATTATATGGATACAATTGACTTTTCGGCGACACGAAAACAGGAACCAGTAAAGCACCATCCAGCATTACCAAATTCGATAAGGATGATTATAATAGGTCCATCTGGATCAGGTAAAACACAACTATTATTAAATTTAATAATGAGGTGGTTAAAATGGAGTAAACTGTATTTAGCAGCACCATCCGTAGATGATCAACACTGTTATGAAGTACTTAAAGATTTTAATGAAAAAGCGAAATTAATTAAAGAAGAAGATAAAAATAATGATGTTATCGATTTTATCACTGACATTGATGAAGCACCGTCAATAGATGACCTCGATGGATTTATTAATAATTTAGTAGTATATGATGATGTAATGCTGGATAAACAAACAAATCCAGCTAGAATATTTTCTCGAGGTAGACACAAGAATACAGACGTTATATACGTCACTCAGCGTTATACACAAATACCGAAGGTGATCAGAGACAACTGCAATATTTTAGTTGTATTTAATGGAATAGATAATTATACGTTAAAAAATATTTACTACACCTGGTGTTCAGGGGATATGGATATGATGAAGTTCAAAAACTTTTTTGCTCAAGCACAGGCTATTCCATTTGGGTATATAACAATAAATCAACATGATCCAAGATCCAGATATCGTAAGGTCTGGATAAAATCTTTGGTTAATTAACACGACGAGTAACACAAAAAAGATAAAAATATTTTAACACAAACGAATTAAACTCAAACAGAATAAATATTTTCTAATTGCTTCTAGTCGCTCTCGAGCTAATCTAGCAGAGTGAGGTTCTCCAATATTCATTATTAATAATATTATTTATACTGGCTGTTTAATTTACAGCAGCAGGCAGGGTGGCCGACAAAAATTAATTGACCCGCGAGTAAACTAAACGCATTATAACATAAAAAACGAAGATTCAAAAATAAAATAACAAAAATGAGCTAACCCAAACGATTTATTATCTGTTTTTTCAAACTATACGGTAATAATAAAAGTTAGGAGGTTCGGTTTAGCGTTATTGACATTTTTTTCAGCCCCTGTAGGAACCTTTATTTTTGTAAAACTTGCTCGAAACCAATTTGTAGGGTTCGCCCTGCCTGCTGCTATATTTGTTATATCCATTTATTAGTGTACGATTCTGAATGCTTGTTCCCTCAGACTGAGCTAAACTACTATCATCTTTCGGTTTAGATTTTGTGTTTTGACTTTTGGGGTACTTTATGTAGACGTGTTTTTCACCTATATACTAGAGTCTTATATTATGTCTATATTTAGACCTGCCATTCACCTGTATACTAGAGTCCTATATTATGTCTATATTTAGACCAGTCATTCATCTGTATACTAGAGTTCTATACTTTGTTGGACTTCGTGTATTTGATGTGTCATTCACCTATATACTAGTGTCCTAAATAGTGTTGAACTTCGTGCAGATGACGTGTCATTCACCTGTATACTAGAGTACTGTGCTTTGTTGAATTTCATGTAGATGTGACATTCACCTTTATACTATAGGACTATACCTTGTTTGACTTCGTGTAGATGTGTCATTTACTTGTAAACCAGAATCCCAAATTGTGTTGGACTTTGTGTAGCTGATATGTCGTACACCTGTATACTAGAGTACTATACTTTGTTGGACTTCGTGTATTTGACGTGTCATCGACCTGTATACTAGTCCAATATTTTGTTACAAGAAGGATGTATATACTTCGTTAGTAATAATATTGAATGTTTATATCAAAACAATTTTTAGCTGCAAACATTATTATGACCCCAAAATGAAATACACAGTCTATATACTTTAATTTATCTGCTTACATGTCCTTCTGTGTGCATGATGTATATCTATCTATTTATCTATATTATCTATCGATGTATATATCTATCTATCTATCTATCTATCTATCTATCTATCTATCTATCTATCTATCTATCTATCTATCTATCTATCTATCTATCCACATGCAACTAAAAAGCCTTGTTTGGATCAGAAAGTTGATCCTGTTGAAAAAGCAATCCATGATATATGCCCTTCTTGTGCAGTTACTAGATCTATGGCAAAGAAAGCTCTTGAGAATGATGTTGATTAGGAAATTATTCCTTTATCTGATACATGTATTGGTCAGGATTTAAACGAGGTCACGTATGCTCCTGGAACGGATCAATCAAAAGGTATTTATCACAGTGATCCTCTTTTAATTACTCATTGTCTGTATTCTAATCAGGGTGACAAACAGCAATCACTTGTCGTCGAAAAGGAACAAAACTCTGAGATTTCCTGTTTGTTTCAGAGTGATATTAACAAAACTTAAGCCACAGAACTACCTGTTTTGCTATTTTGCTAAAAATGGGTTTCGTATGAGAAAATGGAGACAACCTGAGGTACTCGCTGGTGACAAGTGATATCTGACCTATCAAATTCTTGTTCATAAATCCTAAAGACAGGAATTTCTTAATCTAGAACATGAAACTCCATTGGCTCATCATTTAGTGATCAATAAGACATAGACAAAATTTAACAGTGATGTTTGTAAACATTGTAGATGTTGTCATACTTGTCAAATGGTAGGAAAACCCAATCAGAATATATCTAAGGCTCATCTGCAACCTATTCATACATCTGACAAACCATTTAGCAGAATAATGGTAGACTGTGTCGGACCCTTTCCTAAGACCGAGTAAGGCAACCAACACTTGTTGACCATAATGTGTGTTCCCACAAGATTCCCAGAGGTAATTCCTTTGAGGAATATTAAAACTAAAACAATATTAAAAGTTTTGAAAAAGGTTTTGACCCAGTTTGGCCTTCCCAAATCTGTCCAATCTGATCAAGCGTCAAGTCTGATGTCTGTAAATTTTCAGCAAGTTATGCATGATTTAGTCATCCAGAAAAAGTTTCATCAAACTTTGAAAAATATGATTCGTTCATATTGTTTTGATACTGGATACGATTGGGATGAAGGCGTTCATTTACGGTTGTTAGCTGCTCGTGAATCAGTTCAAACATCTTTAGGATTTAGGCCCCTTGAACTAATTTTTGGACATTCTGTTTGTGGACCACTGACGTTATGAAAAGAGAAAATTCTTTCAAATGAAAATTTTGAAATTAATCTTCGTGACTACCTTATTAATTTTAAATAGAACTTTTCAAAGGCTTGTAAGGTTGCATGAGCTGATCTGTAATCTTTACAGTCACAAATGAAATTAAGGTATGACCAAACACACACAGGAAGGGAGTTTTCAGCATGGTGATAGAGTTCTGGCTCTTTTGCCCTTACCTCAAGATCTTCTTAAGGTTAAGTTCTATGGCCCTTGCACAATTTAAAAGAAATTAAGTGATTTAAATTATATCATGAATACTCCTGGGAGGCGAAAAAAAAAACAAACAAACAAAAAAAAAAAAACAAAACAACTTTGCCATATAAATATGTTAATGGAGTATGTTAGCCATATTAATCATGCAGTCAATTTAATTATACCTGTCCCACATAGTGAAGAATTAGGCGATGGAATACAATCGGACTGTAGTGACTTTGGTGCAGCCAATCTTCGGAATTCAGAAATATTGAATAATCTGGACCAGATATTTTCACGTCTACAACCTAAAGAAAAGAGTGCATTAAAACGGCTATTATTTGAATATGAGCACTTGTTTCAATATGTTCCTACACTAACAAATAAATCAACTATGACTTTGAAATTTTCGATTCGGCACCTGTGAAACAGCATCCATACAGGATGAACCCCTTAAAACAGGAATGTTTGAAAAAAGAAATTCCGTATTTGCTGGAGAATGATTTCATAGAACCAAGTAAAAGTGACTGGAGTTCACAATGTATACTTATATCAAAACCAGATCATAATTTCAGCATTGCACTAACTCTAGAAAAGTGAACAGTGTGACTAAAACAGATTCATTTCCATTGCCAAGGATCGATGATTGCATTGATAAAATTGGAAATGCAAAGTATGTCACCACATTTAACATTCTGAAAAGGATACTGGCAAATTCCACTGAACGAAAGGAACAAAAGAAATTTCGGCATTCATAACCTCAGATGGACTTCATCAATTTAAAGTAGTGCCTTTGGGGATGAAAGGTTCGCCTTGTACCTTTCAACGTTTAATGAATATGATTACATCTGGTCTAGAAAATTATGATACTTATATCGATACTATCTTCATCTGCAACGACAACTGCAAAGCTCATCTGGAAACGAATCGGAAACTTTTTGATAGACTCAGTGATGCAAATTTGACAATTACTTTATCCAAAAGTGAGTTTTGAAGTGCTTTTCTTTACATTTCTAGGACATGTTGTGAGACACGGACAAGTTAAACCTATAGAGGTTAAGGTGAAGGCTGTCTCTGAATTCCATGTGACTACCAATAAAAGCAACTGATGCTATTTTTGGGCATGGCTGGATACCCTGTGAAATTATATTTCCCATTTTGCCATAATTGCTGAGCCCCTGACAAATTTACTGAGCAAGAAAACCAAGTTTCATCGGTCTGAAATAAGTCAGGAGACTTTTGATAAGTTAAACGCTATACTTAAGAGTGCACCAGCTATTTCAGCCAGTAATTTAAATTGTCTTTTGATGCAAGTGATATTTGGGTTGGTGCAGTATTGATTCAGGAAGAAAAAGATGGTGTAGATCATCCAGTGTGTTATTTTTCTAAAAATATAAATAAGCACCAAAAATATTATTCCACAGTCGAGAAGGATTGTTTGGCATTGATATTGGTTTTACAACACTTGAAATTTATATTAGTTCAGCTCCTTCTCCGATTATTGTATTTAGTTATCACTACACCCTTACTTTCATTGGCAGTATGAAAAACAAAGATCAGAGATGATTAAGGTGGAGTTTGGTGTTGCAGGAATAAAATATTGACATCGGGACACATCAAGTGATACAATTATCTAATTACACATGTACTTTCACGTACATGATTATTTTTGGTTATTCATAAGACTTCATTAAATGTAATTTGTAATCAAATATATATTTGACTAATAGTTATACGAGAGATTTAGTACGTAGATCTATCTTTTTACGGTTGGTGTTATGTATATTTAATTTATATTTGTAAGTCTTTCTCCGTGATTATAAGTTGTAATTGTATTTTGTACTTGAGCTTGTCCAAAATCAAGTTCATTGTCTACCTGAGCAGTAATATTTTTATTTTGGTGAACAAATGATACAAAGGTAATATTTTTATGGGAGCGAGGGCTTAATATTAGGATCATTATCAATAGAAGAAAATATTATTAGTTTCTGGGTGTCACTTGCCCCCTACGGAGTTATTACTAACCCCGGAGAAGGACGGACAATCAAAAGGTTAAATAGCTCCGAGCCCCCAGTCAGCAAAACCGATGGTCTAGGTGTAAAAATATAAAAATAATAAAGTCAAAGGTATAACAGTTTAATAAACACTATTTTGGTATTCAACAATTACAGGACAATTTTTCAATGCATTTGCTTCCAATCAATACAAGACGTATCCAAATTGCCAATTATTTCCTCACGCGAAATTAAAGGTTAGAGTGTTTCCTTCCCGTCTCCCTTCTATGTTACTCATCTGTAACTACTGCCTTGTATTCCTTGTCGGTACTTCCGGTACCCTTGTTTCAGTTCTCCCTGCTCTCCTTGTCGATACTTCCGGTACCCTTGTTTCCGTTCTCCCGGCCACCTTGTCGGTACTTCCGGTATCCTTGTTCCGTCTCCCGGCTCTTCGCTTTCGCATAGCCGCCTAATTCCACTTGCTCTCCTCGTCTCCTTCTCTCTAATCTTCGGGTGGCATCCTATCCCACCTGGAAACCTTCCCGTGGATTAGAAGGGTCGTACAATTTTGCCTCCTTGTTCAAACACAGGAGAATTAATAGACTCTCACAGACCTTTCATCAGCAAAATAACAATTAAATCATTAGACCAACTCGTACACTCAGATCTAAATATTCCATATATGCCTGTTCTATAATAAAGGCTATAATAACAACAATAATCTCACGACTTCTGATACATACACGGATATCCTTAATTCTCTATATGGTAAAATGTCAACATCAACATTATTCTACGCATTTCCTACATTGTACATTACACACATAAACACAAATATAAAAATGCCTAATTATTCGTGCACAAGGCCAACAATACCTAACTGTGCATAATCGACAACTATACATTGAAATACAAACAAGCACAAGGTCGAACACTAATCATTATCAAATTCAGTTCTGCACCATGATGCAACATCGTAGCAGATTACACCATCCACTTCGATTTTATCCTAACAACTACATACATTAATCTTCAATATTATTAATTTGCTATACGCTACATTGCGACATGCTGATAATTCAGCTATTCATAGAAGATTAAAGTTCTACTAAATTAAATGCACATAATAACGTATAAATCTTACGTGACCTAGTTAGGAAAGTGAGACAGATTCGGGCAAAGATATTTTACCTCAGAAGCCTTTGCTCCAATCTCGTCCGATGTTCCTAGAATTCCCTTCCGCCCCTTTCAACGAACGCACAACTTCGGCATTCGGAGCGCAATCTAGTGTCTCCAACTTCCCTATGATCTACTCTCTCCAATGTCCAGACATGCACTGATTCTTTCAGAATGAATGTAACAGAATAATGTCTGGCTGCGTAAGAAACCCGCCCCAAATTTTACTATCTTAGTTCTGAGTGGATACCTGTGGTCTCTTTGAAAACTGTCTGGGATAGTATCACTGATGTGTTATAATGTCGGGTTTCCGTTCTCTTAGCCTAAGCCGACTGGTGATATCACTGCTGATTGCAAAACAAACAGAGTTTCTCACCCCGCGGTAAGGTTCTTCAAAGGAAGTAACCGCGAATTTGACCGTAAGGCAAAGTCTAATTAAGGGACAGGTAGTTTTTTTTGTTTCAGAATCGGTCTACAGTCGCAATATTATATAACACGTATTGACATTACCCAAAGTACTTTAAAATGCGAATTCTGTCAAAAGACATTTTTAAACATGAGGCAGGAATGGTTAGCAAATTTTCTCACACAGCGTGACACTGGGTCATAGTTATAGTAATTCCCCTACAAAATGCATAGCCTACCTTATGTTTGCCACATTCTATATTATACGTTATATAACAAAATGTTACAGAATGGAAAAAGTCCATGACAACATAGTATTTTCAGAAAATGCAAATTGTGACCTAGTTCAAGTAGTGGACTTTATAATTTTGTATATCTAGAAATTATTTGTTTATGTTTTAACATCTTGAGACAAAATCATCTGTATTTGTTGTGTTCAGCATTTGATTTGTGTGAAATATATTTATCCAAAATATTTTTCACTGGAAATACAAAGTACTTTTTAATAATATTCTTGGACAAAAACATTAAGTGTGAATGATAATGCATTCAGACAAGAACATCTTGGATTGTATTATTATGAAACAAAAAATGTTGTTGTCACATTACCATGTCACAGGACACAACAGACCCATTATCACATTCATGACTGGATCTTATTTTGATCACTACTGGGGTTTAATTTAAACTTTATTCGTTAGGACTGCTGACAGAACCTTTAGGACTATTTTGGGATTTAATTAGAAAAAAATGTAAGTTCATTTGAAATGTACACTTTGTGTTCGAGGGAAATAATTATTTGTTGAATTTTACCCAACATATTACATAGTTTAAGAGCATATAGTCGTAATAGTTGTACTTACAGTAAATTATAGACTTCACGAGATTTGTCGGTAAGTACACTTTGTAATAATATTTTCTAGTGCTCTCATTGCTATTTCAAGTTTTTAGCAATTTTTTGTTCAAAATAAGAAAAATATTTATCCCTTTTCCCATCACTTAAAAGGAGGTACTAACCTAATATTTCTAGTAACATTAAAAATATTACTTAGTATGAAAAGAGAGGGGTTGTTTGCCACTTGTCAGTTCTAATGAGGGATCGTAGCCATTTATTTTCCCTTTAAACTGATAGATGACAGCAAGAAACAAAGCTGTCCAAGATTACTTTCGGTATGCTCAATGCTTCACAAACAAGCAATAAAAAGATAGCATCTTCATCTTGCTTTACAAAATGTCTCAATCGTATGGACAATGGACGTTATCGTCGATGAGAAAGGAGTTAAAAAGAGGAGGCTCTAAGTTATCTGGGCGATAGAAGCAGTTTATCGAGATAGGTAATCAAATATTAGGCATATTCGGAGATATTGTTGTCGCAAATGGAAAATTACATTTTTTTTCATATCTGCTTAAAAATGAAACACTCGTCATTTTTACACAATTAACTTCGATTCTTTTCCGAAGTTATTTTTCAACAGATTAATAATCTTAAAATTATATAATTCATGGACCTTTGAGCGATTTGTTCTGATAGATAGTTTTAGATAGTTTGTGCGGTAATTGAGTACAAATTCTTGACTTCCTTAGAAACGATTGTAGCTGTTTAGTTTGGAAATATACACGATTGTTGTTGAATATGTTTTTTACGTTAATCCTTTATTTGATATTATTAAGGTACTATCATATCTGTATTGTAGTCAACTGTAAATGTTATTTTTGTTTTCAGGTTGAAAGCCTATAACAATAATTTTTTCAAAGATGTCCTAGTCAGGTATTTTTTTTGTAAGTTATATAAATGGAAATAAGTTTGCTGTGGTGCTGCTGCTCTCCTCCAGAAAATAATTTTAGGTATAAACGGACAGAGCATTATTATCTTTTATTATGACGACTATGTTTCTTTTTAAAAACAGTTAAATCTGATATAAGCCATGAATGAGAGAGAGAGAGAGAGAGAGAGAGAGAGAGAGAGAGAGAGAGAGAGAGAGAGAGAGAGAGAGAAGTATGTGTGTGTGTGCATGTGCATTGATATATGTCATATTTGCTCGACGTGAAATGTTCTATTTTTATTTATTCAGACAACCTATACCAAAAATATTACTTCGAAGGGACGAAAGGAAAGAAATTATCCTAGTCTAAATAAAGTTGTATTGTTCTTGATGTAATTTCAGTTTTCAGTGAGAGTTTGCGATAACATTTAGAACAGCACACTGGATTTTGTCGCAATAGAACAAATGATGTAATATTTTAAAATAGAATTATTTCGGATTACCACCCCACCCCCACTCCCACAGACAAATTTCGATGTATTAATCATTTATTTATACGAAACCTGACTCTGTTCATACAGGTAATTATGATAAACTTACAAAAGGTATCTACCTCTTTGTGATCATAAATTTTACATTTTGTCACCAAATAAATGCAAATATTTTATTCTTTATTAAGGTGTAATTACAATACTGTTCTCACAGCTGTTTTGCATATATTTACAGTTATTTTGCATATATTTGATTGTCTTATAATAAGAGAATAAAATAATAAAACAACAAGTAACACATTTTGTAGTTTCTTATCAACTTCTTTCTTCCATGTACTGAACTGTAAATTGCATCATGCCATTTGCAACCCTTCTTTATGAGATTTTCGTTCAGCCTCATTGATCAGCCAAAACTGATAAGTTAATTGCATAATAGATTTGATATATAATACGACTTATCAATAATACATTGTTCTGGTTAACAATAAACTCCAAGGGCAGCCAAATATCTGGAACGGATTTTTCGGTGGCTCCATCTGTTGAAAAGATAACTAGCTACGGTCCCTCATTCTTTTAACCTCAATTGAAATTCTTTTCTTCCTTTTCTCTCAGCATCTGTTATTTCCCTATTTTCTTTATCTCTTGGCATTTACATTAGTATTTGCCCCCCCCCCCCCCTCTCTCTCTCTCTCTCTCTCTCTCTCTCTCTCTCTCTCTCTCTCTCTCTCTCTCTCTCTCTCTCTCTCTCTGCAATTGCCTATTTCCTCTTTCTGCAACTGCAATTCTCTTTCCACTTTCTGAATATGAAGCTTTCTTAACTCTATTTCTTTATTGTTTTAATTTTAGTTCTAGTACCCTTATGTCAGAGCCTAATACAGGTTTACTAATCAAACCTAAAACACTTTTATCCGAAAACTTCTTTTGGACCAAATATTGGACCAAAATATATTTGTATTCCTTGCTTCGTTATAGAAGATTACGCCTCGGAATGCTCATATTATCTGGCAAGCTGGAGTAATTCATCCTTTGTCAAGGACTTGAACCTTTCCTGGGTAGGATTTAAAGTATCGTTCTCCACTTCAGGAGACGCTGCAAAAGCTTGTTAGTTTCACTGTCGATTTCTAAAATATGGGATATAAAACAGTCCGAAACAAATGAATTAAAATTTTTAAAAACAAAGTTTCCTAAAATATTTTATAGACATTCGTCCATAGGGACGAGCTCCCAATTTTCTGTTACGATTCTATAGTTTTAAACTAAATAATAGAAAAGAATGAAAACGTGGAAATGTTGTAAAATTCAATAAATTCAATAAATAATTTATTTCCTTAGAATACAAAGTGAAAATTTGAAAAGAACTTACAGTATTGTGAATTAAATCCCAAATAGGCCATAAATTTGTATCACCAGTCCTAATAAACAAAGTTCTAATTAAATTCCAGTGGTGTTCCAAACAAACTTCAACTATATGTTGATATGCCTGTAGTGACCTGTGACGTAGAGATCTGCCAACTATCTTTTGGTGACTCACAATAATTTAATCCAAGATCACATGATCTGAATTCACAATTAAAAGGTTTATGTTTCCAGTCCAGAATATTATTGAAGAGCATTTTGTATTTCCAGTGAATAATAATTTTAATAAATAAATTCTACCCAAATGAAATAGTGAAGACAACAATAAGACTGATTCTGCCAATGTTGTTAAAAGCATCAATGAGTACTTTTTAGATAAACAAAATTTTAAAGCCGTCTACTTTACCAAAGCCACAATTATCATTTTCTGAATATATTATGTCACTTAACGGAATATTCTATTCTAGAACATTCTAAGTTGTCAACAAGATACTATCTGTTGCTAAAATTATAATAAAAATCTTGTAAATATCAGGCAGACCGGGCTATTCCATGGGGGAATTTCAATATCCTAGACTCAGATTAAAATAAACATTTTATATTTATAACAATCTGAAAACTTAATCCACAACCATATGAATAAAATATTAGCTCTGTATTCTGTTGTACACAACACATATGTTACTGGTCAGGTACAACAAGAACTTGAATTCGGAAAAGGTCAAGTACAAAATAGAATGTAACTATAAGAATTAAGAACTAAGGACTGATGATAGCCGAAGATATCAACCTTGGCGGATTAGTAATTAGAGAACTAAATGCAGTGAAAGAAGAGACGAAAGGAAGTAAAATGTTAATAAGCAAAAAAAGTCATTTTATAGTATGTATTTCAGGAATGTTACGAGTCTATGCTCTTGAAATAAGTAACAGAAAAGAGTGAAGACAACAAGCTTTGTAAAATTAAACAAATACTTTATATCCCTAGAATACCAAGTGAAAAATTAAGTAACAGAAAAGAGTGAAGACAACAAGCTTTGTAAAATTTAACAAATAATTTATTTCCCTGTAAAACCAAGTGAAAAATGAGGTAAAATAACTTACGGTTTTGCGAATCAAATCCAAAAATAATCCAACAATTAAAAAATAGAACTCCTATTATTCAAAAGTCCCGAATGAATCTGAGTTCGAGTCTCGATGAAATCCAAAATTGAAGGCGATGACGTCTGTTGTAGTCTGCGAAGTATTGTTGTGTCAATAGTTCCTTGTTGAATCACAGAAAATATTATTCCAGTTTTGAATTCCGTATAAATTTCAGTAAATGTCTTATCCAAGAATTTTGTAGGAGCACTTATGTATTTCTAGGGAACAGAATCACTTGAAATACAATAAAATAAAATTTCAACTCAAACTGGTGGCAACATAACTTAACGTGTCAATTATTTGGAGCCCGACTGAACCAAGCTCTATGAAGGCAACAGTTATACACTAATTTAAGACGCAAAACAGATTCCCAGATGAGGGTCAACCTTCCAGAAAACGTAGACGTTTGTAACAATAAACACATGTTTCATATCACGTACTCCAGGTATGGCCTTCACTTAACTTAATGGTTCTTATTCTGAGAAAGAATAAAAAAAATTAAAAAATGTTGTTTACCAAAACTGTCACTGGTTCTGAATCAAGGTCAGAAACTAGATACTGTGTTTCTATTATTAGCTGTTTATCAATGAAATAAAAAAAACAGTCATGTCAAACAGAACTTAACTCAATTTCTGGACAATGTCAAATCCAGTAAACAAGGTTACGTTATTAAAAAATTTAAAACTAACAAACAAATAATTAAATTAAATATACATAAACTTAGCATACCATTTCCGGACATAGGAATATCCATTCCTGGCCTACACAGATCACATGACATATTAAAGGATAAATTCAAGATTTTTTCTCAAGAAAATAATGCATAAAATTCTTAGAAAAAATGAGTCATATAACATTCAAGACAAATGAATGCAAACAATTATCTTCCGAGCTCATATCAAAGGAAAATCAGATAGAACAAAGATACTGTAGCTTGCTTCCCTTTTTCCCTTTCAGAATTCTCTCTTTACCCTTTTACAGTATTGTCTTTCAAGACTTCTAATACGTCTATTTGAAGTTTGTTTAAAAGAACCTAAGACCTAAGACTTCGCCTCTTGCAAAACCCAGACTGACAAAGTTTGCGAAGTAGAACATTAATAAATACGAAATTTCGCCTGAAATACCCACCCATTCTTTAGTTTAGCCAATCAGGATTAAATTTATTTAACCGCCGAAAATTAACACACGCCTATCCATGCTAGAGTAAGTCCTCCTAGTTCCGCGCTTTATTAATACACCGATTTCTCGAACGTTTGATCTTATGACACCTATTTCAGCAAGTAGGAAAGTTGTCTCTGCATCATTTAAGCTCTACTCAACTTCCGATGCATAGACCCCGAATTCGCCTCGCCTCGTCCATCTGTCTGGCCGTTATCAAACGGCACCTAATTAAAAATCAATCACGTCCCAAGTCAGGGATATTAGAAGACATTATTCTTGCACAGGCCCTAGTCTTAACACGTTACCTAAACACATTCATCAACTTAATTTTCTAATCGTCAAGCTGACGTTGCAACGTTCACTCGGTTATGAGCTGCCATCGCATTTTACAAAATTCACACTGTTACAGTGGAGCAATCGAACATTCCACATATTAATCTATAGACCCCGAAGAGAAAATGTTGCGTGTTACATGGCTCAACCGTGATTTAGTTTAAGACCTTTATTTGCATTGAGCCCATTTGCCATCAGCCAGTATATACCTAAACATTTGTTACAAACATTGATGGTGACAAGAGTAATACATAATAAAAAAGAAACCTATTGAATTTAAAAACAGTGAATGATAATGTTAAATACTTACATATATGCATACCCATATTCCCAAGCACATTCATACATGCATATACTTATACATATGCTTACATAGAATCTCACACGTATCTGCACATACGTACATATACACTGATATCGTATGATAGACACACATGCACATAAACATCCATACCTGCATTAATGTATGCACTGTGTATGATATGAAGTAAGAATACAACACGCTAATATGTGACCTGTAAAATACTGCAGGATGTGTTTGTTGAATCACACGCGTGTGCGTCAATACAAGCTGTTTCTGAAGAGGACACAAAAAGTGTCATCGATATATAAATAATATTCAACATGCTTTACTTAATATTATCATAGGCACATTATAATTGGAATACAAAATAGCAATACGTGTATTAAACAATGAAAACGCGAATGTAATTTTCTGTGGTATTCATTATATTATTACGTTCAATTATTGATCTATAAATATAATTTCCCAGATTCTGATCTCAATAGTTTTACTGGAATTGAGAAATTTGATAAATTTCAACAGACCCTGACCAAATCAAGAGTTTATGTACTTCTTTCTTAGGTACAAATAACGTTGGAATTCTGAAACGAAGTGATACTCATCTATCAGAACATTACAATAATAACATAAGCTTTGACGGTGCAGGGTGTTGTGTGGTCTCTTGCATCTCTCTGATCGATATGTAATGTATTGGTAGACATTCTTATTTTTCAAAAGAATGTTCTAATTTTTCTCACTGCTACTACATCTAAATACTCCAAAATTTTGCAACAATTTAAAAAAAAAAAATAATCTAGCTCTTAGAGATTCATTGATTCTTGTTTACCAATTTTGGATAAACTGATCAAATAGCCGTTATTGCACTAAAGATGTTCCCAACAGCTTAATGTCTCCACAGTTAGATATAGCGTTGAAATGAACTATTTGGTTTGAAGTTTATTAAAACTGTCAGTTTGGTCGATTGGAGGAATGTATCAACTTAGTTAAATGATATGTGAAGGAATGATATGATGAGACTGATTAAAAAAAAACTGTTATACAATTTTGAAGCCTTGAAAACTGGATGTATTAGAACATACTCTTGGATGCTACATTGCTAAAAGACAATTGCAGATATTACATACCTCAATCCCTGGCCGCAATTCCTTTAAATGTTTTAAGCAAAACTCCAACTCGACCTCTAGCTAAAAATCAGAAACCTTGGCTGTATTATATCTTCGACTAAAATGAAGATAGATTAGTAGGGCTATAACTTCGACTAAAATGAAAATAGATTAGTAGTGCTTTCAAGATCTTCTAAACTTCGGTTCCTCTATTAGCCTGCTAAATTTCGATTACTATGATTTCATCAATGTATACTATCTGTTTGTTGTTTGGGGCTTATTGTCGAGTTTCCTGTTTAACAAGTTAGGAAAACAGGGAGACTTGTCTTCTTTGCATCGTTGTGATCAATATTCAATTTCTTATAAGAGAAACAAGCTATTTTGATTTAGGTTTAAATGTGAATAATTACAAGTACTATAGGTCAGATCGATAAAATGAATGAGTACTAGTATCAATCCCTGGCTGACATGCATGCCATGCGACAAAGAAATGTGACAGTTAAATAACATATACAGTTTGAACTTGAGAACCGAACACATAATCTAAATCACTTGAGAGATAAATGCCATATATTAAGGATCCCCCTGTAATCTTTCAAGTACAAGTAGTGTTGGTTTCCAGGCAGACGGTGTATTTAATGTCTGATCGTAACTAAACAAGACTAACCTCCATTTTTATGTGGCAAGTGTACAGCATTACCGATACTCAGCTCAATAATAATTGTTTTCTACTGTATGATTATACTTTTGAACTTAAAACCGTTGTACAATGGGGTGTTAAATAGTGCGTATCAATTTTGTTTGAATACTAATGAGGGAGATGCAGAGACAGAGAGTCATTCAATGGACATAATAAATCCTGCTTCTATGATTAAATGGGCATGAAATTCACTTTTGATTATGCAACGTAGCAAATATTGCATCTTTTCCACGACTATTGGAAAGCTGATATAAAGATAAATATGAAAGATACATATTTCATCCGAACAGAGTGACATGTTTTTATTCATACACCTGCACTAAAATATTATGACAAATGCTACGGGTTCAATTTACCATTTGTAGAAGATGTGTATTTCCTATTAAATATAGGGGCATCATGTCAGGTGAGAAATTAGCATTGTAAATAAGATGAGGTTGCTTTTGCTGTTGTTGCTTTTAACGGCTCCTTTAACGCATTATTGGCCATATCATGACGCAACAATGTGAGCTAAATAATTTTCCCAAGGACACACAGAGGCTGGTTTGGGCGCATATAGGGGGCTCTATAAGATTAGTTCGTTTTATCACAAATTTCCCTTCGTATTTTATTGATAAAACTCATGTGGTTCTAGTCACAGATAATTTTGCAAATGTACCAATCAATCAGATTCTATTGCTTTGTTCAAGTTTGGTGATGACTTCTTTTGATGAAGGGTACGTTGCTTTTATTGAAGACTGTAGCTGCGTTAATGAAGGGTGCGTAACGTTATTGAAGTCGCCACGAAAGGCCAACTTTGGAGGGTGAACGTGTGTGATTTGGATTTGTAACGTAGCTTTAACAATTTTTCAGTCATATCGCTACGATGTCTGCAGTGTGGCAGTTTATTGTGATGTCTAGCATTGGGGCATCATGCCGCAGACATGTAGCATGATGTCCCACCCAGTCACATTATCTTGGCACCAGGCCAACCAGTCCTAACACTAACCTCTTAATGCTGAGCGCCAAGCGAGGCAGCTGTTAGTTCCATTTTGTAAAGTCTTTGGTATGACTCGGCCAGGGATCGAACCCACGATCTCCCGCATTCGAGGCGGACGCTCTAACCACTAGGCCACCGGAGCCGTCCTTGGAGGGCGAAACAAATACCCGTTTCTTAACGCGACTGCAACATTAAAGACCAGTACCAAACACCAAATAATTGCACAGTAGAACAAAGTATTGATTGGAACTTGCAGTCTGTCGACAGAACAATTAGAAAATAAAGGATTTGTTTAAAATGGGACGTATGGCTTCTGTCGACATATACATTCATTTTTTTATCTGGACATACACATGACATATCTGGTAGTAGCGAAGACCATTTTTGTCGACATCGGTGGCTTGTCGACATAAGTGACGTCGATATAAATGGGTGGGACTGCAATCATAGTCACAACAACAGAAACAACGACAGGAATACTACTACTACTACTATTATTACTACTACTACTAATAATAATCTACGTATTTCTTTCAATATAAATCGTTACCTCTTAGAAATAATATCCTTTGGAATAACTCTGTCTTTAGTTTGTTGGTTACCAAAAAGTGTTGAGAGGAAGACTTATTGACAAATGAAATTTTGTGAGTAAAAAAAATAGTCATCAGCTGTTCGAGTAACATTTTCCAAAGTTTCTACCTTTTGCTCGTCAAGATAGGTCTTGAGATCATTGTGCATGTGATTCTTGAACTCTTCAACTAATATGAGTTGTTTATTGTTATCGTAATCTCGCCCAACCTTCTTGTCTGAGCACCACCTACCAAACAGTTCATTTTATCTTACAAATTCCACACGAGTTTGTGCAGTTTCTTTTCTACAGTTTCTAAATCTTTTTGTCGATATGCCTAAGGTAAAAAGTCAGAACTCTTCAAGAGACATTCCTTAACTATATCATAATCAGCACATTGTTGTACCGCCTGCCAATTCTAAATCTTTAAATCTAATTTGCATTTCCCTTTCTTCTTTTATTCCTTCCTTCTCTCTCTCTCTCTCTCTCTCTCTCTCTCTCTCTTCTCTCTTTCTCTCTCTTCTCTCTCTCTCTCTCTTGCAACTGTATTCTCCTTTTCTGTTTTCTCTTTCTCTCTGCATCTGTATTTGCTTTAATTAGTTCTTTTTGAATTTGCAATTGCATAATTTCTTTCTGAAGCTGACGATTTCCAAACTCCATTTCCATCTGGATTATTTTAACTGCAGTTCTTTGACTTTCCTATAACAGAAAGATACATATATACCAATCAAATCCAAAGTACATTTATCAAAAATATTTGTTTCCAGTACACGCTGGACAAAAATATTTTTGTATTTCTTGCTGTGTTATAGAAGTCTTCATTTCAGGTAGATGATAATGTCCGGCAATGGAACTTTATTGTTGTAATCTGGAGCGTTTAGGCTAAATGCAGGATTTTTTTTCCCGGTGTTATACGCAGTAAAGGGATCACATGTGGTTGCGTTTTGAGTCTTTGTTTATTAAAATCATCGGACCGTCGACGAAGTTGAGAAAGCGACTGACTAAAATGATTTCGGCCAAAACAATTGCGCGATTAATCTGATTTTATTCCATGGCCTTGTATAATTATTGTTGCGTTCTTCAAGATTTTTCAAGTTAAAAATTAATTAATAATAATTCAGCAGTCCCGTATAATGTAGTGAAGTACTTGGTTAAACAAATTAGGTGATACGATGTACATCATCAAAAGTATAAATAAGAAACTGTAGATAAATCAAGACAAGCTTCCGAACATAAAAACTGTCGATCCACTGAGTAAGAAGGACGTTGTTAGAGCAATAAAACAATGGCTGATCTCAGGACTTAGAGAAAAATTGCGTGAAATTTTTCGAGATTCAAATGAAGACACAAGTCAGTTTAATATGACTTTGCTTTTATCTTTTACATATTTAAATTGCAGCAATTGCAAATATGTGTGAGAAATAATATTGAAATAGGGGCAATTTCGAGCACATGAAAACTGGAGTCCGGGCTTGTGGAGTTTATGTCCGAGCTTCTTATATTTTTAAGTTACCAACCATGGGCCTGTGTATAATTATTTTTTCTTTGAGCACTGATTATATTTTTGTTTTGTTTAGGAAGTCTCTGTATGTAGAAAGTGCTTAGTTTAGTACGTGCTCTATGTTTAGTAAGTGCTCCATGTTGAGTAAGTGCCCTGAGTCACTCACGCATCACTTCTTTTTCCATTTCGTTACTTTCCATTTCCGTCTGTTTTGGTTTATTTTGTTTTTGTTGTGTTTGCATGTTGAGGGTTTTTTGGGGGTGGGGTGGGGTTGGGGGATTTACTAATGTTACCACAATATTTTCAAGTAGTGTAATACATTTCCAACTGTATATGTTATGTATGCTTAAATTGTACTGTTCGTTAGTTTTTTCTTCATCATTTTGTGTTATTTTGAATTGTATTTTTGGCTTGACCTTGCCCAAAATCAAGTTCTGTGTGTTCCCGACTAAAGATTATGATATTGTTTTTATTTTGGTAAACAAGTAAATGTAATACATAGCTAATATTTGTATAAGAGTGTGGGTTAAATATTAGGATCATTATCTTGTTCTGAGTCAATGACATTATGTTTATCATGTTCTTTATTATAATTTAGTAACAGATTGTTATAGAAATTAACTTTTGTCCTACATACTGGCTATCCTTTTGTGTCTTAGTTTTTAAAATATATAGTCTTGTTTTCTGGGAAAATAATTCATTTGTGCTTGAAGCAGAATCATTTGTATTTGTTGTGTTCAGTTATTGATTGGGTGAAATTAAAATTATTTTTCACTGGAAATACAAATTGCTCTTAAATGCTATTCTTCGATAAAGACATTAACTGGGAATTATAGTAAATTCAAATAAGGACATCTTGGATTATATTATTATGATTCATCAAAAGACTGTTGTGACATCGCCACATCACAGGCCATTTTAGGTACATCAACACCTTCAGCGTTGGATCTTATTTGGAACACCACTGAAATTTAATGAGAACTCTATTCATTAGGACTGGAGAAATAATTTTTGGACAATTTTGGAAATTAATTCGCAGTACTGTAGTTTTAAAAAAAAATGTTTTCTTTATAGTCTTGGGAACTACGTTATTTATTGAATTTAAAAAAACTTGTTGGTTTATGCTCTTTTCTATTACTTAATTAAAGACCACAGAGTCGTACTATGTGTATTATGCCTTGATGCGACTCTTGCAATCATATTAATATGTATTGTGAGGTAAAGGACCCTACTATACTATGGAAAACTAATGATCTCTTCCATGGCTATAATAATAATAATTACACAGAATTACAAGGAATGACCGAAAGAAAGAAAAGGCGCATACCAATCATTCTGATAGATATGTAGTAAATATAGCCATTATACTTTAATCTAATAATACAGCGCTTTAAGAAAATCGATCACTAAAGGTTCATTTTGGTATAAACCATTCCATTATAGTGGTACTGAGATTATTTATAACACTAATACAACATACACAAAGATGCAATAACTTCGATTTATGATGCAATGGAATTTAGAACTTAAAAATGCGAAATTAATTTCATTTCGGATTTCCTATTTCACCCTTGCGTACATCAAAACTAGGCAATGATATATTTGTTCTCTCAGCGTTTCCTAAGCGTGCGTGTTTCATATAAACCTAAATTTGATATTTTCTAACTGTTGTTACTTTTCTGGAGATCAGTTTCAGATTCTGAATCTTTCTTCTATATGAAAGATTTTAACTATTACTATAATCCGGTTTGAATTTAATGTTTTGACTTTTATGTTTTAACTTTATTTATGTGTGTCTTTCACCTGTATACTAGAGTCCTATCAATGACTTTAGTATACAGGTGAAAGACACACCTATTTACTTATTTACATTTTACTTCTCTTCCTCTCTTCTTTCACAGTATGTGATTCTATAAATGTTAATCTGCCGAAGTTTATAACTTTGGGTATCACCAGTCCTTCGTTTGTATACCCTTCTAAAGATAATGAAAAGTACATGACATTAGCTAATGATCCTAAAAAAACCTTATATGGATGTATTAATGGGGTATATACCGAATTTGCTTGTAAGCATTGGAGCTGCAAATGTGGTATATGTGGGAGTGTGATTCAATTTAAGAAAAATGCACAATTTTAATTACAAACTGACAAGTGAGCAGTTGTATATTTTAGATGAAGTTACCTAGTCCAGTTCCAATGAAGAAATTTTTGAAAGAAAACAAAATTGCATATATTTTAAATGGTACAAACTTGTTGAAGATGGTAAAGTGTATTTATTTAATGAAACACAACACGTTCAAAAGAGCAGGTTATGAATTGACCTTGTTGTTATATAATTTGATGTCATGTATCCAAATTGCTTTTGAACAAACATGTGAACAATGATGTGTACACAGGGTAATGCGTAATTCTGTGAACTATGTTGTGCACTTGAAGTCTTCCAATTTGGGGAGATTAATTTATGGACTAGGACGATAATTATGTAGTTGTTCGGTCCAATAAAAACAGCAAATAAAAGACTATTAAATAATAACCTCTGTTCAATGTCGTAATTTGTTTCTTCAATTTCTGGTTTCTGTAAAATCATAATGTCCATTTTGCATCCTTTATTATCCTCTTGTTTATTGTCATTATTTGTGTAAATTCAAATATTTCGCAATTTTATAATTGTTAGTTTTTTTGTTTGTTCATTCCTTCATTTGTTTTGTTGTTACGTCTATTCTTTTCCTTACCAACATTTATGCACCTACCTCTGTTTGTTCATCCGTTTTAATGTGATTTCCTTTTAGTTATGAGACTAACTCGTGAAATTGAAAATTAAATAAATAGATTCTTAATGGCACTCTCAATAATAAGTACTTAGAAACAAAAGTCATCACAAAAATTTTAAGGCACATAGATATAATTAAATTGATATTGCCGTGGTGGAAGAATTCCGGAACCATAATATATTTTTATCTGGCAATATATACGCGAATTTGAAAATATTTGATGAAGAATAAAGCATCATTGCGCATCCACAGACTTTAAGAAGGCATATTATAACTGATAGGAAAGCTCCATGGGATAAACTGAATGTGGGATTGCTATTACGTATTTATAGACTTTGAGAAGGCATGATAAAACTGATGAGTACAAAGAAGCCGAGAATGTTACATGCAATTTATGCAGACACCACAGTTCATGAAAGAACATTGAGTGGATTAAGTGATATATTTCAGTGTCCTATTGGTTTCAGACAAGGCTGCATATTGTCACCGCTGATTTTCTCACTTTTCTAAATGATCTGCAAAGTACGCTTTCTGATGGTAACAGTGGTATTGACATTGAAACTGTTTTGAAGCTTTTTCCTCTGCTTCATACAGATGGTCGTGAATTACTGACATTGAAATGCAACATTTATTAGATAGACTTATACTATTCTTTGGCTAATGGAAGGTTAAGATGAATCTTGATAAAAACCAGGTAGTGGTTTTCCGTAAGCATGCTTATCTCAGAGGTTATGAAAAATGATATTTTGGGGCAAGAAACTTCAGGTTAGTTCTCATTAAAACTACTTAGGGTTTGTTTCTTATCGAATGAGAATTTAGAACAAATGTAAAAAAAATACAGTAGCAACACAAACATCTAAGACACTGCATGCTCTGAATATTAAATTCATTAAATTTTGGAAAATTGTATGGAAATATTTTATTTTAAACTTTTGACTACAATTTTACCACTTTAACTTATAATTTTGAAGGATGTGGTTTTATGAAGTCCACTATTTTGAGAAAGTGCGTTAAGAATTTTTATAAATATATCTTACAGTCAGGCACATCGAGCCCTTACTGTTTTATGCGTAGAGAAGTGGATAGTAACTCCCTTTATAATATATATATATATATATATATATATATATATATATATATATATATATATATATATATATATATATATATATATATATATATATATATATATATATATATATATATATATATATATATATATATATATATATATGCGAAACCATTGGTTGAAACTGCTTGAAATATCAGATAATCGATTGCCCAAGTTATGTCATTATATACAGCTCTCTTGGCTTGAGTGTACACGTTGTGGTTCTACAATTTAGGCTTATAATATTAATTTTTTGTCTGACTACTGGTTTTAGTGAGGCATTGTTTATGCAAGGAGTGGAGAACAATGAGACTTAAATGAATATATAATAAAGGCTAGGCGTAATGACAGATACACAAAACAAGCAGACGGAGGTGAAAAGCATGGATAGGCCGAGATTACATTGGATGTATTTAAGGCAGATTTATCTGTTGAAAATTATTTGCTCTGTTTAGATACTCCTATCTTGAGGACTATACACTGTAAATTGAGAGGCGGGTTACTTGAGGGTAAGATTATAGGACACATTGAGAGATTGAAATATGAAGATAGATTTAGCACACTCCACGACATTGATGTTGTGGAAACATAACAATATTTTAATTGCTGCTGTCCAACGTTTACACACAGTCGTGTAAAGTATTTACCCCTGTTTATGTATCTGAAACCACTTGAAAAGCAATTGTTTTTGATGCCTCGAGAAGTTATCACAGAGATACCGTTGTATCAGTTTGCAAGTTTTGTACTCTTTGGCACGAAGAAGATAAAACTATTATGAAAATGTAAGTATGTGTACTTACTGTACTTATACTCACCTCATGTGATTGTTTTATCTGTATGTATGTAATTTGGGACGTGGCCTTCATTACTGAATAAAAATATTGTTCTCTTCTTCGTTCAATTCTCTTTGATGTTGCGATTGCCACTAATCGTGAATGCTAAACGAGGCATAGCGTATCGTGTTTAGTGACCATGAATACGACATATATATATATATATATATATATATATATATATATATATATATATATATATATATACATATATATATATATATATATATATATATATATATATATATACATTTGCTTTTCGTTAGTGGACTCTACTGTGTGTCGAATAGGCCACGTGTACGGAAAGAGTTTACAATTATTTGTATAGTTAGTAATATATATATTAGTGGAGATTTAGTGACATTTTTAGGTATTTGTGACAAATATTTATGGATATTATTTTGTGTATGACTTTTGAACACTGGGTAAAACAGTTTCTTTTCGTAATACACTGCAGTCATTTGCAAGATGTGGTACTTTAAAGTGAAGGACACAAGAGGCGACTTATTGTGGCAACGGTCAACATAAAGGGGAATATATTATACCAAAGACTGACATTTTTTGTACAATTTGCAATCAAGCCATGGTAAGAGCTCCAGGAAAGTGGTCATAGATTTAAACTCAAGACTCAACAATTTAAAAATAATAGAAAACTAAATAATAATTGTGGTAGAATAGATAGATACACGAAACGTAGAGCATGTACAACAAGACGTGTCAACAGAAAATAGGACAACAAATACTCCAGACTGTTTATTTTAGATATCATCATTATGTTTGTGACTGAATATTGTCATGATATCTTATTATTATTATTATTATTGTTATTATCATTATTATTACCAATGTATAAATACGATTGTATCATTATCTTCATCATAAAATGCTGCTTATGGTCCGTACAGGCCTCCGTTCATTATTTTAGGAAGTAGTGTCAAGGTTGTTCAGGACATTCTAAAATCCATTTTAAATGCAAACTGTTTGCTCAAAAAAGCAACCCTACTTCAATTTCTCCAAGTTTTATGCAAAATCCACTTCTTGCAACAAAATTTATTATTCATAAGTGTCAGTGACATTTCTTTTTCACTACATACAGACTCTATGTAACTGCACACTGCATCAAAATTGGGCGGGTAAAAAGGTATGGAATATTTTTATTAAAAGTCATTCTTTAACACACTCAGTGTTAAATGTTGCAGGATACTTAACTAAAAGCAGTTCCATATCGCTTTTACCATAATTTTTAGCCGTTTCTTCACAGTCCGAGCACCATTCCCCACCCACCTGTATTGAAGTTTGCATTACCAATAGCCCTTAATTCGGTCTTTTCAGTGGTAGCTGATAGCATTCTGTTATATAATTGGGAAATTAGAGTTAACACACAAGTTGTTTTCATTTTCTTAAAGACGAAAGTGATACATTGGTAAATATTTATATCCCGGTATTGCCATACTATCCAAGTAATTGTACACCTAGTGAGGTAGAAAATGATGGATCAACACCATGTCCACTTTTGGGACCAATGGTATGGAACGTCGTAGCTGTCTTGTGTTTCAGTTTAACTTAATGTTAGTTTCATTAATCATGATTTGAGAGCACGTGATAATACGAATGCTCCTTACGTGTTATATGACGTCAGCTGAACTTTATATGGAGTTGCAAATTAATGATGATTTCAACTTAGCTTAACGTAGAGTTCATCCGTCGTCATTTGGGGTCACGTTTAACTGACCTACGTAACATTTACAGAACCATTCGAATTGAATGGTCCTGTAAGTGTTACATGAGGTCAGCTGGACTTTCTATAGAGTTGCCAAGTGATGAGATATGATTTCAACTCAGCTTTATGTAAGGTTCACCAGTCATGATTTAGGTCCAATGATAATACGAATGCTCTTTTAAGTGTTATATGAGATCAGCTGAACCTTATTTGGAGTTGCTAAGCTGGGGATGAGTGTCATTAGCTGTATGCCGTTCGACGTTGTACCTATATCACATATCATTTTAATAGAGCGTTGCCTGTTGTCGGTTCTATGCCATTAGTCACAGCGGAGTTTATTATTTGTAGTGTCCATGGTATGTTGTTATTTTTTGCGTAACCTGTCACTGTTGATTGATTTCGTGTTGTGGATATCACATTGTTACAGCTTCCTTTTTCATGTGGTGGTTACCGTGTTAATTTATGTACTCTCACTTGTTTAAGCTATGGAGGTTATTGTAGATGGTGTGCTCATTTGTTTGTGTCATATTATTGTAGTGTTATTATGCTTAACATGTGTTTGTAAACAATGCATAACGTGTTCTATTCTGAATTTTAAAAATGACGGTTAGATGCAACACAGATATGCTGAATGTTTTGAGAAAAGTTGGCAATTTGACAAACACAAATTATCTCCAGCATCGACTGCATATTTATCAGCACAAGAATTACGTCAGCTGGGACTTTCAAGGAAAGAATAAATGATTAAACTGCAAATGGAATGTATAAAATATTGCGGAAACTGACGGCAGATTAGAATGATGAAATATGGACCCACTTAATCTTTCATACCAAAATGCGTTTTACAAATGATGTTGACTTTCTGGTCTCTGATATTGTCAAGGTCTTATATGTGTCATAGAGCTCAGTCTATCTAAGGATGCGACCGTACGATAAAAGCATAAAATATGGACCCCCAGAATTTGTCATACCAAAATGTGTTTTACAAAACCTAATAGATGATGATTTTCAGGTCTCTCACATTGCCAAACTGTTAGGTGTGTTTGAGAGCACAGTTAATCGTACGATGCGACAGTGCGATATTACTAAGGTCGAGTTTTCAAATATTAATGATATTGAAATAGGTTTTCATGTTGAAAAAGTCATGAAAGAATTTTCATTTTGTGGAGAGAACATTCTGAGACACATACTAAAACTGTGGTGTGTCTATGTACAAAGATGGAGGCTACAGTACATCGTAAAGAGGTAAAGGGTGTAGAAGAAAGGAAAAACCGATGTCATCAAAGACGAGTGTACAATGTAAAGGGACCAAAGCACCTTTGACATAATGACACTGACCTCAAGCTTATACGTTGGAATATATCTTTTGCTGGAATGATGGATGATTTTAGTCGTTTGATTGTGTATTGGTTGTTTCAGTCGTTTAATGGTGTATCTTCAATGTAAAGATAACGACAAAGCTAAAACAACCTTCAGTGTGTCGTAACTGCTGTTGAGAATTTTGTCATTCCCGAATGAGTTAGATTTCCTAAAGGTTTTGAAAATTCGTGTGTTGCCAATTATATGATACAACAGAAAGGCATCGGTCGTGGCAGTATGATAACTGAAAAAGTGGACACAATCAGTAAATTGAAAGATTGTGGAGGGATGTCTACCTTGTGGTTCTGGTATTCTGCTATAATCTCTTTCACTTTATGGAGAATGAAGGTAATATGGATCCTTTAAATGACATGCATATTGCAGCTGTTCACTCAATATGTCTTCAACAAATAAATACAAAATTATCTGCAAAAAAAACATTAATCAGACACATATTACGTTATGTCCACTCGTATGCACGACCTCTATGGATTGTTGGTCAGTTTCAAGTTCCGGTTGGCATGTCCATGCCAGATTTGGTCCATTATGGTGCTTACAGAATTATGGACACCAGTACAGTTGACACTCTCGTGGATGCGTTCCTTGTTTTCGGCTGTCCTGAATATAATCTAACCGACCAGTGTCGACAGCACATGGAGACACACTTGGGACTGATGTTCACTTGAAGACATTGGACATTATATGACTTATTAGAAATGATATCTAACAATCAAAGATAGCGTTACACATGCAAGAGCCAAAACGATATCCTAGTAAAAGGTTATTCTCTCATACCTTTATATTCTGTGCAAATATGAATTTGGTTGACGCATGTGGATCAACTTAAGTTTTAAGGATAGATCCAATTCATCCACAAAATGGCCATTTTATAGCCAAATGTGACTTGGGCACGTGTCAAACAGTGTGTAGAGCAAAAGTAGAAAGCAGACAGACAGACATGCGTATGGACATAATTATTATTATCGTGTGCAGTGCGTACTCAGTCATTTAACAGCGTCATCATCAGCAACATGCAGAGCCTGCAGTCCACCGGGGAACTTTGTCAGTGGACAGATGTTCACAGTGTGTGACATGGTCTGAAGAGCTCCACAGCCACAGGAAGAGTTAGTGGCCTGGTCCCATCGGACAAGGTTGACTGCACAACGACCCTGTCCTGTCCGAAGGCGGTTCAGTGTGGTCCACAGATGACGTAGAAGGTTGAAGCCAGGAGGGCAAACAGATGGCTCAGCTACGAGGGAGTGGTTTACAACATCTGTTGAAGACCACTAAACGCTCCATGCTGAAATAGCTGTCATATCTATCCTCCGGCATCGGACCTAACCCGATTGGGCGTCTCGAAGTCAAGTGGACTGCTGGCTGTGCGGTGATGTCCATGTACAGTGGAAGTTTCTCACTGGCATACACCTTAGCCAACACTTTTGTGGTTGCTTCCTGGCGACGCAGATGTGGAGGAGGAATATTGCTGAGTACTGGCAGCCATGGTAAAGGAGTATGACGTAGTGTTCCAGAAATTGTGCGCATTGTTGTGTTGAGCTGGATATCACTTAGCTTAGTATGGGATGATCGAGCCCAGTCAGGAGCGCAATACTCGGCTGTCAAATAATAGAGGGCCAGTCCTGATGTCTTGAGTGTCTGAGCACTAGCGCCCCAGGTTGAGCCAGCCAGATGGCGGAGTAGGTTGTTTCGAGTGCTAAGTTTTGCTGCAATTTTCTTCAGGTGGTTGTAGAATGTCAGTGATCTGTCCAGAGTCACACCAAGGTATGTTGGTGTCGGGTCATGTTTTATTTGCTGCCCATTGAGGAGGATGCATAGCTCACGGTTCGCATTTGCATTGTTAAGGTGGAAGACGCTGGAGACTGTCTCTGTTGCGCTTGGCTGTAGACGCCATTTCTTGAAAAAGTCCATCATATCCATCAGGTCCTTATTCAGTAACCCCTCAAGCTCAGCAAATGAGCGACTTTGGGTCCCGAGAGCAATGTCATCTGCATACATGAACTTGCGCGACTGTATTACAGGTAGGTCATTGATAAAGACAGTGAACAAGCTTGGCGAAAGAACAGACCCTTGTGGGAATCCATTAGTCGGAAGCCTCCACGAGCTACAGTTCTCTCTGATGTGCACTCTAAAGCGCCTGTTGCGAAAGAACAGTTCAATAGTCTCAACTATCCAGCACGGCAATACTCTGGCAATTTTCAACAGCAGTCCTGCATGCCAGACCGTGTCATATGCCGCTGTTAGATCTAGAAAAACAACTCGAGTTTTAAAGTTCCTCTGAAACCCGTTTTCAACAAATGTAGTCAAGGCAAGGACTTCATCGCAAGAGCTACGGCCATGCCTGGGGCCTGCCTGCTCAACAATTATGATATTCTCCAAGTCAGGACCAATTCTTTGGAGAATCAGGCGCTCCAGTACCTTAAAACAGACTGAAAGCAAGGAGATTGGCAGATAACTCGCCGCATTGTTGGGACTATTGAACTGTTCTTTCGCAACAGGCGCTTCAGATGCACATCAGAGAGAACTGTAGCTCGTGGAGGCTTCCGACTAATGGACTCCCACAAGGGTCTGTTCTTTCGCCAAATTTGTTCAATGTCTTTATCAATGACCTACCTGCAACACAGTCGCGCAAGTTCATGTATGCAGATGACATTGCTCTCGGGACCCAAAGTCGCTCATTTGCTGAGCTTGAGGGGTTACTGAATAAGGACCTGATGGATATGATGGACTTTTTCAAGAAATGGCGTCTACAGCCAAGCGCAACAGAGACAGTCTCCAGCGTCTTCCACCTTAACAATGCAAATGCGAACCGTGAGCTATGCATCCTCCTCAATGGGCAGCAAATAAAACATGACCCGACACCAACATACCTTGGTGTGACTCTGGACAGATCACTGACATTCTACAACCACCTGAAGAAAATTGCAGCAAAACTTAGCACTCGAAACAACCTACTCCGCCATCTGGCTGGCTCAACCTGGGGCGCTAGTGCTCAGACACTCAAGCTATCAGCACTGGCCCTCTATTATTCGACAGCCGAGTATTGCGCTCCTGACTGGGCTCGATCATCCCATACTAAGCTAAGTGATATCCAGCTCAACACAACAATGCGCACAATCTCTGGAACACTACGTCATACTCCCTTACCATGGCTGCCAGTACTCAGCAATATTCCTCCTCCACATCTGCGTCGCCAGGAAGCTACCACAAAAGTGTTGGCTAAGGTGTATGCCAGTGAGAAACTTCCACTGTACATGGACATCACCTCACAGCCAGCAGTCCACTTGACTTCGAGACGCCCAATCGGGTTAGGTCCGATGCCGGAGGATAGATATGACAGCTATTTCAGCATGGAGCGTTTAGTGGTCTTCAACAGATGTTGTAAACCACTCCCTCGTAGCTGAGCCATCTGTCTGCCGTCCTGGCTTCAACCTTCCACATCATCTGTGGACCACACTGAACCGCCTTCGGACAGGACAGGGTCGTTGTGCAGTCAACCTTGTCCGATGGGACCAGGCCACAAACTCTTCCTGTTGCTGTGGAACTCTTCAGACCATATCACACATTGTGAACATCTGTCCACTGACAAAGTTCCCCGGTGGACTGCAGGCTCTGCATGTTGCTGATGATGACGCTGTTAAATGACTGAGTACGCACTGCACACGATAATAATAATTATGTCCATACGCATGTCTGTGTGTCTGTCTGCTTTCTACTTTTGCTCTACACGTTGATTGTTTTGTGTTTAGGTTTATTTGGTCCACTGTCTCTCTAGATGGATAATTAATAAATATATAGGGTAGTAAGTCATTCGTATTGAATGTACTGTAAACTGAATCAATGTATACATGCAGAACAATAATGCACTGATGACGGTATTGATATTTATAGTTGTAGTAAATGTATTTTTATTGTATTTGAAGGGTGTAAGAAAACGGGAGAAATGCATGCAGAACAATAATGCACTGATGACGGTATTGTTATTTATTTTTGTAGTAAATGTAATTTTTATTGTATTTTATTGTATTTGCAGTCTGTAAGAAAACAGGAGAAATGTATTTATCTCTATTTACCAACCTCGTGCACACTAAACCCAATTCTTTTAACAAATACTGGACTTGTATTTTCTATTCTGTGAGTAGAAGGCAAGTGCTGTAACAGATATAATATAACTCCATAGAAGCTACAGCTGACCTCGTATAACACTTAGGGAGTATTCCTATTTTCATCTGACCCTAAATCATGACTGGTGAACGCTGCATTAAGATAAGTTGAAGTCGTATTATCGTCTGGCAACCCCATTAGTCATCTGACCTTCACCTCGTATAACACTTAAGGAATATTTTTATTATCATGTGACCCTCAATCATGACTGGGGAACCTTACATTAAGTCACTTTCAAGCATAAGACAGATATCGCGTTGCATACTTGTGCGTGTTATTGGTAAAATGACGGGTTAGAACCCAATTACACCATAACTGACCCAACGGCCATTGACCATCCATGCTTTAAACACGCTACGAACTATGTGGTTGTTACTGATGAAGGTACATCAAGGAAAATTAAAAAATACAAACATAGGCACAGACGGACGGAGGTACACAAAGAGAAGACAAATAATTTGTTTGCAACTTGTATTCTTTTATTTTATTTTGCTGGTCGCTAACGCAAATTCGTGTTCGATGCGCGATGCTTGCGGTGATAATTTGTACTTGAATGCAAACACGAATGTTTTGGGACTAAACCATAAATTATGTTATGTACACATTGCTCAAAATGCACGTGGTGACAGATATTACTCAAGTCACTCAACGTGAGTGTCAGGTTGGATTGTTTCCTTAAATAATTAATATACACACAGTTTTATTGTACGAGTTCAAAACTGTAGATGCCTCATAAATTCCCAATAAATTTACAAGTTCATGTGAATTATTTAAGCCAATGACAACAGCATTTAGTAAATTGTTGGATGGGAGATCTCACTGTAAATGAAATTGTCACCACAATGATTTCTTACATCTATTCGTCAATGACTATGATAGCGTAAAGATATGCCTTGCACTAATGTAAACAGCAAAGACCCACGAAAGTTTAGCGCACAATCCCCCTTTTCACTACACGTGATGTCCAGGAGTGATAATGATGGCTGGGAATATGTAACGAGAATCCACAGGGCGTGGTTATCTTATGTTTGCCGATGTGATTAGTCAGTTTTCAGCTATTATGGAAAGGAGGCTGGAGTAACGGTTTGATCAGGTAGTTTAAAGGGCTGGTCTCACAAGGCCTGATGGTCATACGCGACATAAATTTATGACCAGTCAGTCGTCAGTCAGGCCTTTTTAAAGAATATTTTAAAAAAATCGAGCTGCAAAGTAACCGTCTTGTACTGTGGAGTGTAGACTCCAGTGGAATTAGAAGTATTAGCAAAGTAACCGTCTTGTACTGTGGAGTGTAGACTAGAGTGAAATGAAAAGTATTAGCAAGGACTTATTTTACTGGCAATATATTTCTGGGGTGTTTTAATTTGAAAAATATTTTCAATAGGTTTTATACCGTTTCTTATAATTTAAAAAATAATCCTTGAAATTACAATTCCAGTTACGTGTTCTGGCTCAATTTCAATCCAAGATGAAAATATTGAGCAGGAAAAAAAACACATTAAAAATGTAATGGAGTAACTGCATTTCTTCGTAATATATGCATTGACTTTGTATATCTGTAAACCAGTAACAAAAGGATACTTCTTAAAAATCCTAGAAATCAGATCAATTTTTCCTTACAAAAAGTGAAGTGTTCAAATTCCCAGCGAACATAAATGGAGGGCCAAGATAATACATCCATATCTAATATAACTAAGCTGAAAACATCAGTGGGCATTTTGGAGACCAATGTGGACCAGTTCTTCTTCATCATAATGGGATTGTGCCTTCTTTGTAAGTATTATTATTATTATTAATGTTGTCATTGTTGTTGTTGTTGTTTCTATGAGCTGGGAAAGGTTTTATACTACATCATAATATTACGTTCTAATGACAATAACTTTAACAAAAGAAAATGAATGAAGAAAAGTTTCAACATTGCAATTCAGTTAATATTTGATTTCATTTTAATCAAGAATTATTTTTAAAACATTCCTCACAAAACCGAAGCATCGAAAAACTGATGCAATTTTAAACAGCGAAACGCCCATTGCAACTTTTCACATTTGTAGATGACTTACATTTATACACATGAGCGTTCAAATTAACGTGGGCGAGAAATCGTGCTGCCGATCGACTAGTGCATACTAGAATTTTAAGTTTGTATACAATCTAGGTGTGCCTAGAATTTTAAGTTTGCATACAATCTAGGTGTGCTCAGATCACGATTATTCTTCCTATATAGTCTCTACGTTTCCTGCTTATTACTCAACTTTCAACACTGTCCAAATCCTAATAAATCATATACTAATCTAAAATACCTAGAAAGATAAACTCATGGCCAAGCTCTTGTCAAAGGTTATCATGCATTTTGTTTTGGAGAGGCTAGACTGTAAACAAAGCAATGTCTAATTGGTTCCATATTTCACTTCCGGATCAGCATTAATGCCACATAAAAAGGAGAATGTGTGTGTGATTTGGATTTTTAACTTAACTTTAATAAATTTTCAGTCATATGCGGCAGTTTATAGTGATATCTAGCGCTAGGGCATCATACCGCCGACTTGTGGCATCATGTCCCACCTGACACCAGACCGACCAGTCCTAACACTAACCTCTTAATGCTGAGTGCCAAGCGAGGCAGCTGCTAGTACCATTTTTAATAACTCTTTGGTATATTCACTTGAAATTTTTAAATTTTTTTATAATCTTTCAATGTTAGAAAAATTAATAAATTTTATTTCTTCTTTCAGTTATGCAATCAGGTTTCGCGCTTCTGGAGGCAGGTTCAGTCCGAAGCAAGAACGTCACCAACATTCTAATCAAGAACGTTTGTGATTCGTGTAAGTGTATGCTTTATGTTAGATGAAAGAATTGGTAATTAATTTGCCTTACATTTTGTATAGAAAAGTAGAAACTAATATTGATACAATCTTGTATGTGCGTGTATATATGTGTGTGTGTGTCTGTCTGTTGAGTGGGCGTGAGAGAGAGAGACGAGCATCGGCTGGATTTACAGTTGAGTTCTTTAAAGTCTTTTGGTGAGACATTGGTCAGTATTGCGTAAGGGCAATTAAATTTGCCTGTAATATTGGCCACTTTTCATCAACTCAGAGAGAGAGAGAGAGAGAGAGAGAGAGAGAGAGAGAGAGGATTAAAATAGACCTAAATATAAAATACGTTGTTGAATATATATATATATATATATATATATATATATATATATATATATATATATATATATATATATATATATATATATATATATATATATATATTTCCTAAATGGGATAAAGTAGCTCCACTGTAGCAATGAAGGTGGTATCATTACTATAGTGAAAGCACTTTTCTCCCACTGATATATACACAAAATTGCATTCATGTTTTTATAGATAGATAGATGGATAGATAGATAGATAGATTGATAGATAGATAGATAAGAAATATATTTTTCCTCTTTATTTTCAGTCATTTGTGGAGTATCCTATTGGATTTTTGGTTTTGCACTGGCCTATGGAGAAGGAAATCAATTCATTGGCTATACACATATCGCGATTGCTGACCTTCCAGCCAGTCGCTACGGATACTTTTTCTTTCAGTTCACGTTTACTGCCACCGCCGCCACTATTGTGTCGGGGGCCATGGCCGAGCGGTGTGAATTTATGCCTTATTTTATCTTCAGTTTCATCATGACTGGTAAGAAATTAAATCACAAACATGCCATACGGGATATAAACATAATTTATTTTATACGATAATTGCACAATAATGTCTTGTCATTAATGCAAAACATTTATGACGGCCCATGAAGAGTCCAGGGTATGGATGTCGCAGCCTAATTTGCTCGCTTTGCACCTCAGACTTTAAGGAGCGATCATCGTTCTCGACAAGCCCGTGCAAGAATGATTCTTTGTACTTTCAGGGTTGGTGGTTTTCTCAGGGTTTTCGGATTCCACCATCTCGAAGTTTTTGTCATTATTTCATTGCAAACAGTGCCGGATTACCAAATAGGCAGAGTAGGCACCGGCCTAGAGGCCACGCGACAACGGATCAATAATATTGAATTGATTTGATCTTGACGTATTAGGAGATAATTTGCGAGGGGGCCCCCGAGATTTCCACTGCCTAGGGGCCTCCACAGGGATTAATCCGGCACTGATTGCAAAACAACAACAGAAGTTTAAAGAGACAGCTGTATACGAGTATGAAATCTTTTACCCGTAATGCAGTCTATAGATATAGAAAATTTTAAACAAATATCATATTCGGGTTAAATATCTGCTAATAGCACTGAGGAGTGAAACTGATCAAAACTGACCTGCTACGTAAATTACAGAGTATGCTAATTTCGAAGGACAAAAGGTAACACGATTGATTTCGATTGCTTTTGGCGTTGAACCCCCCCCCCCCCCAAAAAAAAACACGGTCTGCGTAGAACTGACGTTGTACTTTTCATGAAACATTGATGTAACTGACCCGTCATTTATCTTTGTGTTGACGACTGTATGCATGTCTAGCCCAGGACATTGTAGCTCATAGCGCAGACCACTGATTTTACCAAGATCAGTGACAGGGTTTAAACTTTGAACGACCAGCACGCTTTCTGTGAAAATTAATATTAAAGAATGCTTAACTATGCATCTCTCGTATTTTATCAAATTTGATACAACAGCCGTAATATTTACCCTAAATAGTTTGATGTTTTTAAAATTGCAATAAATATACTGTTGATATGTATTTGTATGATTTGCGTGTAATTGCACCTAAGGAAAATAACGGCTACATGGTGCCAATTAAAAGGAAAGCACAAAATGATAAAGAAAAATGACTTGCACAATCTTTAGCATAGATTTTTGAATACATATTTTGCTTCCTATGACCTATTGTGTAAGTTAACATGTTCCTTTAAAAACAAGACACGAAAGGGGCTTGAATGTATCATGACTAGTAAGATCGGGAACACTGATTTAATTAGAGGAACAAAATCTAATTTCTTATGCATTGTAAATGTTGTGACAGATAATTCAAACATCATTTACTGTTGAGATTTACACGAAGTAAGAGCTGAGAAACTGCACTTTTTCTACTCTTCATGACTCATTGACATTTCAGTATCTTCATGTACATAAAATGTGTCGATTCCATTGACATTTCAATATATTGATGTATGACACTTCAGTATCTTGATGGACATATACTGTCAATCTCATTCACATTTCAGTATTTTCATATATAAGGTGTCGATCTCATGACATTTCAGTGTCTTGATATACATAAAATGTGTATCTCATTGACATGTCGTATATTCATGTTCGTATCATGTCGATCTCACTAAAACTTCAATATCTTAATATAATATGTCGATCTCGCTGACATTTCAATATAATGTACGTATAATGTCGATCTCGTGTCATTTGAGTAACTTGATTCAGGTGTAATAACTTGATGTTGGTATAATGTTGATCTCATTGACATTTCAGTATCTTGATGTACGTATGTAGTGGCTTATTACCTAAAATTGGTGGCTATCGATATCTAGAGGATGATCGAATATTAAAATATGAAATTAATGGATGGAATAAATGGAGATCGGAGCAGAGATATATAATAGAACCACGCGATCCCAAGTATACAGATTATGACAATTTAATTAATTAGATGAAAAAATAAAATTATACAGAATATGACAATTTAATTAATTGGATAAAAAAAATAAAATTATACAGAATATGACAATTGAATTAATTAGATAAACAAAATAAAATTATACAGAATATGACAACTGAATTAATTAGAAAAAAATAAAATTATACAGAATATGACAATTTAATTAATTAGATAAAAAAAAAATTGTACAGATAATGACAATTTAATTAATTGGATAAAAAAAGAAAATTATACAGAATATGACAATTGAATTAATTAGATAAACAAAATAAAATTATAAAGAATATGACAATTGAATTAATTAGAAAAAAAAATTATACAGAATATGACAATTAATTAGATAAAAAATAAAATTATACAGAATATGACAATTTAATTAATTAAATAAAAAAAGAAAATTGTACAAAATATGACAATTGAATAAATTAGATAAAAAAATAAAATTATACAAAATATGACAACTTAATTAATTAGATAAAAAATAAATTTGTACAGAATATGACAATTTAATTAATTAGATAAAAAATAAAATTATACAGAATATGACAATTGAATTAATTAGATAAACAAAATAAAATTATACAGAATATGACAATTGAATTAATTAGATAAACAAAATAAAATTGTACAGAATATGACAATTTAATTAATTAGATAAAAAAATAAAATTGTTAATGACCAATTGTAGGATGTTCCTCTCGAGAAAAATCAATTAACACAAAGTTCTAAAAATGCAATTAGCAGTTCAATTTATATAGATAAGGTAAATTTCATCATGAAATCGGGTGAGCATTTCGAACTTTAATTGTCCTGCATGTCTGCATAACCTGACAACTGGTTGAGTGTCACTCTCCAGATTCAAAACAGCCAATAGGTCGGGGTCAATTTATTCCCCGTGGCTTCGTCATGCGTTGCTGCCTTAAATGGCATCTCTGTCTGCGTCCAGCCTTTTACTGGTCACCCATTTTTACTCCAGTCGTTCGCTCTAATTTCGGTCGTGGAAGCTATTCCCTTTTAAAACGAAATAAATGCGGACTCAACCTCTGTTCGGTTTCTCACTCCCCTGAATTGAATACATGTTCACCTTCTCTCCGTTCAGACAATCAGCCATATCATATTTTAAAACAGGCACTAACTACTAAGCGGTTCCACGTCATAATCTTGCATTCAATACCCTATCTGTTTACGCAGTCTATCTTTCCATAGACAATTAACTTAGTACAGGCAAATTAATGTATTCTTGCAGTAGATCTAGTTACCATTACTATTTGATCAATAGAATAGCTTGCTCTCGCTTTGTGAAAATTAAGCCCATGCAGTGTGAACCATTAGTCACTATCTTGACTGAATGTCGGACACATGAACACATACGACTGACAATAAATAGCCGTGTATCCCGCTATGCTGCTCAGATGTTAATACCACTGATTCATACGTTAAATGAATTCACACCTTAGCTACACCAATAGATAAAACAAAATTCACTTCTCGTCTGAACTACATTATTTGCTAACAATTCATCGGCCTAAGCATCCTACAAACCTAATAATGATCATTTTTTTAGCATACATGATTCATATATCATTTAAGACAAATAAATTCAAACAATTATCTCAAGGCTCATATCAAAGAAAATTAATTTATTAAATTAAAACCATGTACCTTGCTTTGAAATTCGCTCTCATTTTTCCTTTAGCACCTCTAGTTACGTATCTATCAAAGACTATCAGCTACATGTCCCTTGGACAATCGTTACGAGGAATTGCATACCCCTAGAATTTCTCCTAGAGCAAACTCTTTGACTAGTTTTGAGGTGTCAGACATTTATAAACTACGAGACTTCGTCCGGGAAACCCACCTAAGACGAGTAAATTTTCCAGTCAGAATTCAAGTTATCTAACCTCCATTATTAATGCAATATCCTCTAGGGGTGCAAAAGTTGGAAAAGTTTACTTCCAGCTTTCCTTACTATCCCGATCTTTGCAAAGTTAAAACTAATGACAAATGTTTCAGCACGTCCAAACGCTATTTCTGCAATGTTGCAACACTTGGTATTTTGATATACAAAACCATAGTTTTACCTCTTGACCAGTTTCGCCTGACACAGTTAACACACAGACCCCATGAATAATCAATCAAGTCCACAGCAGATGTATTAAAGTACAAGTATTCTCAAACATGCCAAGGATTTTATTCCGTGCCAAGTCACATACGTGAAATTAATATTACGCATCACAATGACACAGAAAATTAAGACATCTGCAAAGTTCACACCGTTACAACGTATAATGTCAATCTCGTGGTATTTCTGTATCTTGGTGTCTTGATACAATATAATGTCGATCTCGTGGCATTTCTGTATCTTGGTGTCTTGATACAATATAATGGCGATCTCGTTAATATTTCCGTATCTTTCTGTACGTATAATATCCATCTCACTGACATTTTATTATCTTGATGTACATGTAACATCGATCTCATTGCTATTTCCGAATGTTGATGTACATATAACGTCGATCTCATAATGTGATATGTCAATGTCTTGATGTACGTATGTCAATATTGTTGATGTGTCAATATCTTGATGTACGGATACTATGGATATCGTTGATATGTCAATATCTTGATGTACGTAAAATGTGGATATCGTTGATATGTTAATATATTGATGTACGTGTAATGTCGATATCGCTGATGTGTCAATATCTTGATGTACGTGTAATGTCGATATCGTTGACATGTCAATATCTTGAATTATGAATAATCTCGATATCGTTGATATTTCAGGATCTTCACGTACGTATATAAAGGATAACTACGTTTCTTGAGTGGATATAAGGAAATATTTCACGAGTGAAGTGCAAAATTGTATTGTCACAAGTGACGAAGACTCGAGTGACAATATGGAATATTTCAGCTTCACGAGTTAAATATTTCCTTCTATCTATCTATCTATCTATCTATGCAATAAACTGACAACGAACAGCGCAAAACTAGTATCTAACTTGCTTGCCTGAGCACTTTCGACTCTTAATGAGTCTTTTTCAAAGGCAAATACAAAACATAGACAGGACAAACAAATAAAGCAGAAAAATCGTTGTGTTTGCAAAACTTCGCATGACTATTTCTACAGGAATGAAACCTTTAAATTTATTGTTTCAACTTGTTTATTTCAACTTAAACGGTTTATCTGTTTTATTTGTTTGTCTTGTCTATGTTTTGTATTTGCCTTTGAAAAAGACTCATTTAAGAGTCGAAAGCACTCAGGCTAGTTAGATACTAGCTCTGTATTGGTCGTTGTCAGTTTATTACATTTGTCTTAATCAATGCTGGATCCAGTGCACTTGAAAGGACTGTTATTCGCCATATGATTTGTATTCTCTCTCTCTCTCTCTCTCTTATATATATATATATATATATATAGGCATAAACATTCGATTTGGATACATGTTTCGTCATTCTGTGTACATACGATCAATGGCTGTGTTACTACATCGATAAAAGGAAGTTCAGAAATTTTACAATAATTTTAAAACGGCGATTTTTCTTTGGAAATTTAGACTGCATATATAATGCTTCAAAAAGTATGTACTTTGTCAAATTAATTGATGTTTTCATACGAAAATGAAGACATTGTTATCTTCGTTAACACGCTTCTGGCTCTGATTGATACAGGCAACATTGCTTAGATGGGGGTAGTATAGAAACATGACAGAACTGACAAGAGACATCAGAGTATGACATCATTAAACTACATACCTATTTTAATTAATGACATAATAAATTGTTTTTAAATTTCTGCATTCAAACTAAACTTTTCGTATGTTGGCAATCGTGCTATTTCGATAATAGACGCTGCACCCAAGTTTTGAATATCAGTTTCGGTTCACTATCGATACAAATTATGTGTGATTTCTTCATCTGTTTCAGATATGATGGTGGTTGTGACGAGAGTAAAAGCTGCTATTTAAACAGTTTTACTACTATCTTTAATCAATCGTTTTTCTTATTATAGGAGTACTATACTGTATATGTGACAGAATATCGAATAGCAACAGGTCATGTAAGCTCAGTCACTGACAATCTACATGATTCATGTGGAAAACTGATTATAATAAAGATAATACTTGAAGCCTGCTTTTTATTGTTTGAGGTTCATTTTTTGGCATTCTTGATGGCGCCTTCTCATTGACTACATAAACGTATTCTCAAGGGTCAACAGTCTTGATACATTTATTATCTATTCATCTTGAGAGAGAGAGAGAGAGAGAGAGAGAGAGAGAGAGAGAGAGAGAGAGACAGACAGACAGACAGACAGACAGGGGAACGGTGGGAGAGATGGGAAGAAACTAAATAAAAATGAAATAGTTACAAATGTGGAAATACAGGTCCGAAAAACATGCACAACGGCACATATACTTCCTAAATGGGAAAAGAAACTATTTCCAAAAGTGATATCGCACCCGTGGCGACATCGTTTATCTCCCACCGATACATTTCTGTATCTGATAATGGAAAATAAAATGTCAATGTCAATGATATTTCGAGATTGCAAAGATGGCATATCGTATATAGATTTTATTTAACCACACGTTTTTAAATAAATTCAGGGATTATTTGTTTTCATTAATTAAAGATTTGTATTGAAAATCCTGTAAATTCTTTGTTTTGCTTCTTTCTTAATGTTATTTAATAAGGTTCTGACCTTCTTATATTTACTCTGTATTGAGCTGCTTTCACGGATATCAATTTTCATATTTTTGCGAAAATTACATTTGTGCAAGTACTTTAATTCGTGGATAACGAAGGAGATCTTTTTTCACAAAATAACAAATTTTCATGGGTTTGGTGGTTTGCAGCAACCACTAAATCAACGAAAGTAGTATTCTGCGAAAAATTATGAAAAAATCCAATGTGTGAAGTTACCGGTGCTAAATTGACGTTTTACACATTTTATCTTGGATCTTACTTGAAAGCTGATTCGTACCGTAATTTTTCCTCTGGTCATATGTGTCTCATTTGTTTGGTATACACGTATGCTCTTTGGCGATAGGTAAACGGTTTAAAAAAAGCAGTAACGTCCAAAGAGTCCTTATAAAACTTATTCCACTCAAAACTGAATGATGTATTTTATACACGCTTTATCTTCAGGCTTTATATACCCACTGGTGACTCACTGGACTTGGTGGCATAATGGATTTCTCACCAACGGAATAGATTATGGAGGCAATATTGGGAGGGTTGGATACCAGGTTAGTTTTATAACTAGCTCTAGAGTGGGATTCCTTTGAAGATAAGGAGTATCCGTAAATATGGCCGTCACAGTCGCAATGATTCCTATGATCATTAGTTCTGATTTGTTTATTATTAACAGGCCTTGACTGTTCCCACCATGTTTACTTTAGCTATATATAGGAGACAATGTATTCAGTTTTCAATATGCAACTGCGAACGGCGATTTACTGGGAACAAGCAGTACCTGACACATATCCTAATAACACAACGCTGTCAAAAGACCGACAGTCCTTCAGGCTGCTTACAAAGGTAACTACGTACTTTTTATGTGCATATAACTGACACCCGGGGGCCCCGGGTGGCCAAATGGTCTAAGGCGCTCGCATTTACGGATCATGCACACATCTTACCTCTGTCGACGTGAGAATAAGTCTCGGCTTGAAGTTAGGTGCTTCTTCCCGTGCCTTTCCTGGGTTATTAATCCACTATATATATATATATATATATATATATATATATATATATATATATATATACACACACACACACACACACACATACACACTGGTGGGGCCCCGAGTCGCCGAGTGATCTAAAGCGCTCACCGCTACGAATCATTGCCATCGCACCTCTATCTGCGTGGGTTCGAGTCTCGGGTTCAGCCAATGTGGGTATGTGAGAAAGCATGCCAGTAGTTTCTCGTGGGTAAGTGGTTCTTTTTGGGGTTTTCCCGGGTTCTTCCTCCATTCATACTGGCCGCCATGTATAACCTATCTTGTGCTGAAAATGGCGTTAAACCCTACAGCAACAACACACACACACACACTGGTCGCCATGTATAGCCGATCTTGTGCTGAAATATGACGTTAAACCAACACAAAAAACCCACAGAAATGTAGGAGTACAGTATGTAAGAGTACACTTAAAGGTCACTGGCCATCTATGTTGTACAAACGTGTGATATTATTATAGTCATAAAAAAACGCAATTGTTATGTATGCACACCATAAAAATGTTTAATTAGACTTAAATATCCGCTTTTATAAATGAAAAAAATTATTTGGCGACCTCCATAAACAATCAGTAGTTTCCGCGTGCCAAAAACGGATATGACGTAAATTTATCCCTTCTATTCAACCTAGCCATTCAAGTGTTTCATTTCCCCGCGTATATGACTATGTGATATATATTACGATCGTGCATTTGTGCAGCAAATATGGTGCATTGTGTTGCATATGGATATAAGCAAAAGAGTAACGATGGGACAAAAGTCTTCATTCTTTTTCCGAAAGACCCCGTTTAACACAAAAAAGTGGATTGATGCTGTGGGATCGACTAGGGTGAGGGATGGGAAAGTTCTTAATTCTCCTAAATCCCGTAGAAAGCTCTATGGTGGATATGGGAAGAGGGATAGAAAGAGCGCAAGTAAAATATATCAAAGGATTAAAGTAGAGTAATGTTACTGCAGCTGTAAAATATTAATATTTAAAATAATCATAATACTAGTGTAGACTTTGATTAAACTAATTATTTAGCATTATCATATCCAATATGAACTCAAAAGGATTTTAAAAAAGAAATATGAGGTATTACTCTGGGACGTTTATCATTTATCGGTGTAGAATCTGTCACACACACACACACACACACACATATATATATATATATATATATATATATATATATATATATATATATATATATATATATATATATATATAGTTACGTGTCTAGGCTCGTACAAAAGTAACAAAGAAAAGAGTGAAGCCAACAAGCTTTGTAAAATTTAACAAAATAATTTATTTCCCTAGGAAAACAAGGTAAAAATAAGAAAAAGGACTTACGGTCTATGAATCTAATCCAAAATTAATCATAGAACTAATAAATATAAATCCTATCAACAAAAAGTCCTAAGTGAATCACAGTTCGAATCCTGATGAAGTTCCAAGATGGAAGGCGATGACGTCTTCAGTCACCTGCTTTGTCCTGATGTGTCAACAGTTCCAATTTGAATCACCAAGAATAATATTCCAGTTTGGAATTCCGAATAGTTTCAGTAAATGTCTTTCTCCAAGAATTCTGATGAGCACTATTAGTTTCCAGGGAAATAAATTACTTTAAATAAAAATTTCAACTCAAACTGGTCACAACAAAAACACCTTTGAGCTTAAACGGTTTCAAGCAAGACTGGCCAAAATCACTATAATAACGTGAGTTTTAAGCCTAACTACAACGTAGAATAGATACCCGTATGGGGTCACGTGATCACTTTTCCCATGCCGATCATCACGTACGCTATGTACCGATTTGATGTTA
>JAECUM010020157.1:0-23663 GCA_016617855.1 Megalonaias nervosa
GCAGACGTATCCAGCTCACTTGTGAGTGGAAGTAGGAGTGAAACAATGTCTTATAGCGATTCGGACGTATTTAACCCATACAACGGAACGATTTGATACAGGTGCAACTTAATGAAGACGTAATGTACTATAAAACATTTCATGGCACTTATTCGATAAAGACATGATTATAGAATCCAACTTTAGTAATAAGCACCAACCCACACTGCGAACAGAGTCCTGAGTTTTATATATATATATATATATATATATATATATATATATATATATATATATATAGAGGAAGATATTAACATCAAGCCTCTGTCGAGCGACTTGCTGCGCAAGAAGCCGCCAAAATACTTTTTTAACATTAAAAAAACCCCTATGTTTTGGGGCCGACTTCAAAATGACCTGAACAGTCTTTCCTAAAGAAAAAGTTTTATTCAAGCACGAGCACCAAGAGTACATAAAATGACAGAATTAGCATTTTTTGGAGGGAAAACCTTGGTTTTTGCCAAAGTAGAGGGTCATATTGGCGCTTCGGAGGGTGTGGTGGGGGCAACAGTCTTGGAGTACTTATAAATTTCAGTGAATATTAAACACATCATACTGGAACTATTCTATCTTATACCCCTATGAGTAAAAGTCGAGGTATTCGATTTGTTATGATAATTATTTCTATTTTTGAGATCAGCGATACTTTCCAAATACCGGAAATTCGTATATCGATACGCCTAAATGTTAAATTTCACAGAAGGCAATGTTTAATAATAGTGAAACCTACTTACAAAAACATTACCGATACTTCAGATGACATTTATTATTCACATATTGTTCATTATCAATGAAAACCGGTTGAAAAAGCGCCCGACGTTCTCCGAAAATATTTGTAGAGTTCTGAGACTATTTCGCAGAGGTCAGAAATTTTACGCCTGGAGATGAATTCTTAGGTTCGTAGCCAACACTGCCATAATGTAGTCATCAGCAGTACACAAACAGAAACAGAAAGAAAACAAATCCTTCCCAAGACTTGGCATTTGCCACATTTTATGACCAAAGGCCCATTTTTAAACTAAGGTCTCAACAATCATTGCTGATATAAAACGGTAATCCAAAAGACCAATGTGCAGTTGGGATATCCATGCTTATCGAAAGATTACTTTCATATATTGACTTAGTAACCACGACCCCGTGATTTACACCGCTGATAAATAAACAAATCGGTTGTAAGCTCTTTAGTGAAATGTAGAGGTCACGAAATCAGGGTACTAAATTTTGACCGTAAATCTGCCTTTGTTGAAAGAAGAAACAAATGCCTTACTATTGCGTAATGTTTATTAATAACACACTGACGCAGATCTTTTTAATTCGTTCCTATTAGATACTCTGGTATCTCGAATCCAATAAACTACCATCAGAAGTTCGGTATGGATACAGATGACAGAAGTACAACAGACCCTTTTGTTTGACTTAAAGCATTCATTAGGGAAACTGTCACAAAGAAAGAGCATTTTTAGATTCGGCGGAAGCTTATGACACCATATGGAAATACGGTACAATGAATGGCCTATTCAACCTAGGTCTAAGGGGCCGAGTAACTAACTTTATTCCAATTTTTTGAAGATAGAAACATTAAACTTAATGCAGGCTATCTTCAGGAGATGGGTGTACCTCAGGGCAGCATACTGTCAGTCATCCTATTCAGCATAGAAATTAACTGCATAGTGAAATGCCTTAATTCAGATAATGACTGCTCATTATATGTTGACGACTTTTTGATCTGCTGTAGATCATGGAGTATGCATACATTTTAACGTGAACTACATACAAGCTTAAACAGAGTTCAGAAATGGGCAGAAAAAAATTCGAAATGAAAAAATAACTATACACCTCTGCCAATTACATTGTATTCGAAATGACCAAAAGTTCTGTCTCGACGGTTGTCTTATTCCTGTTGCAAAGGAACCCAAATTTTTGGGTTGTTTTCAACCGTAAACAAAATTTTCTTGCTCATGTTTCATACGTAACGGAGAAACGTCAAAAGCCCTGGATTTAATACGAGTCGTGGCAAACACATATAGGGGAGCAGATCGGAAAGTCCTGCTCCTCTTATACACGTGATTGATAAGACCTAAACTTCACTAAAACTCAGCTGTTAACGGATCAACTCGAAAATCTTACCAGTAGATGTTTGGTGCGATATACAGTCAGGGACTTTGACTCTGTCTGGGTGATATGACTTCATTTTGGGGAAGTACCGATAACAAGGTTTTGAAGATGGATGACATGGTGGCCATATCCGACAAAAGATTGGTTCTACTTCTATTTAGTAGCAACTAGACATCATAAGAAGTATTTTTTGATCAAACTATAATATCGACATGATCGGCTATCCAGTAGTGATAACAAGATTTTCAAGATGGCCATTGTGGCAGTTATATTAGAAGTCAGATCGGCACCATTTTTATTTATGACCAAGTAGACATCATAAGAAGTCATTTCTGTGAAAACTCCATCCTGATATGACCATTCATTCTGGAGAAATAGTGATAATATGATGACCTCTGTGACAGCTATATCGGATGTCTGAATGTCACAATTGGGGTCAACATGACATCATAAGAAGCTTTTTTTTAAAAGTAAAAACTCAATTTTGAAACAACTATCCATTCAGAAGTAGTTATAAAACTATCTTCAATATGGCGACAATTTCATTTTGGAACAACTGTACATCATAATAAGTCTTCCAATGAAAACACAAAGTCATTACTTTTCATTGAGGAGGATTAGCAATAATAAGGTTTTCAAGATGGCAACTAAGTTGGCCATACTGGACACGACATTGGTAACATTCTGATCTAATAGCAACATGACATTATAACAATTCTCCCGGTAAAACCTTATGCAATATTACGTTTTATTCAGGAGGAACAGAGATTACAAGATCTGCCAAATGGCCACTGTGACAGTTATATTGGATAAAAGATCGTAACTATCATTTAGGGCAAAGTACACATCATAGTATGTCTTTTAGTGTAAACCCTAAGTTGATACGACAATTCATTCAGGAGAAGCAGAGACAATAAGATTTTCAAGACGGCCGCTGTGGCAGCCACACTGAATATCATATTGGCACCATTTTCATTCAGGACCAAGGGGACATCATAGGAAGTCTTCTGGTGAAAACTCCACTTCAATACGATTTTCTGTTCAAGAGAAGTGGCGATAATAAGGTTTTCAAGATGGCCGCTGTGGCGGACATATTGGACATCAGATGACTTATGGTACCATTCTCATGGAGGCCCAACTAGATATCGTAAGTAGTCTTTCAGTTAAAACCCCCATATTAATATGAACAGCCATTCAGGAATAGCAATAACAAGGTTTTCAATATGACCATTGTGACTGTCATATTGGATGTCAGAGCGGAACCAGTTTCATTTAGGACTGACTAGACCATGGGATGAATGAGTGTGCAAATTTTCATGGCAATCCTCAAAATAGTTTAGGAGAAGTAGCAATAAGAAACGTGTGCAAATGGTTAATACATATTGACTTTCACAAAATCATTAACATTGGCTTGAAAACAAACGTTAATGTTAATTTATCATCATCGATAAATCTCGCACTTGTGTCTGACAAAAAAAAAAGGGCAAAAATGCGTGCAATATCCAGTATACCGGTACCGCTATTTTGGGCAATTCCTTGGTTCAAATGTCTAGCTTAAATGACACCCACCTACCCTCTTCCCCCAATCAGGCACTCCAGACATCAACGAAAGTCACACTGACTTTAAAATTAGAATCGAACGATTTCGTAAGTTCATATGAACACACTTAAATGTCATGTGATCCAGCGAAAGATCCGGTATTAAACAATTGACTGTTTCATAAACAAAAGACTGTTTCATGAACACAGGTTCTGAATAGCTCTTAATAATGCTATCTAGCAGACAATTATGAACTATGCATTTTTAATATCTCTATGTTGATTCTTTAATTAAATGTCCGACTTATGCCTTTATTTTTAAGCATCCAAGTGAACTAGTTTTTATGCTGTACGTGTAGACGTACTTTGATGCTCTTTTATGCCTAAATTTTCGTAAATGTTCACATGTGATTCTTTTGTATAACACTTTAAGACACCTATTGGGGTTTCGCATCTGAAAGAGTGAAGTAACAATGCACAGATGGAGCCGCGGTGGCACAGAAGTTGGCGTACAAGACTCGCGACTCTGTAGAAGGGTCCAGGTGGGCTGTGCTGATGTGTCTATAGGCAAAACACTTCACTTCAATTACCACAGCACACTTAAACCTTGTCATGCGTTCATGTGATTTTACACAAAAATCAGCTGATCATCAATTGTTAGAAATTGTTTTTGAATACTTTTAGCCCACCAGAGTGAAGAATAGCAAGATCACATGATCACAAACACTATACTCTATTTAGTATATAAACCCTTGTTAGTAAAAACCAAAGTACAACTGCTTTTTCCGAAAATAAAATTAATAAGAAAACGAAAAATAGATTTTGCATGAATTATATTTTTAACGAACTTACTTGGTCCTGGGTGTACTTAACAATGCTACGTACGTTCTTGACATACTAGGTTATTATTATATTCCAAGCTGTTACTTCCGATGCTAATGCAAGTGATGATACAGTAAATCCTCTTCTGATCGGTCATTGTCAGGTATTTATTGGGTGTTGTCAGATATTTATTGGGTGTTGTCAGGTATTTATTGGGTGTTGTCAGGTATTTATTGGGTGTTGTCAGTTATTTATTGGGTGTTGTCAGATATTTATTGGGTGTTGTCAGGTATTTATTGGGTGTTGTTAAATACACGTAGGACCCAATAAATCTGATGTGATATGACGTCAAAGAAAGGTCCGTCATGCCATTCTGCGTATTTGTGTGCGACTTAGACATAAAGTAATAACATCAGAGTTTTTGATTTTGTTACTTATATAGGTCATTTCCTTCTATACGTCATGACTTTACTCTAAAATCACACTCGGGTACATGATTTACGCAAGTGCACGCGAGCATGTGGTGAGCCCCATGTGAGATAATCCCCTGAGGGAGACTCTAAGCGAAGAAGTGGCGATAACATTATTTTCAAGACTGAATGTCAGATAGGCACCATTTTCATTTAGAAACAACTAGACATCAAACTACATGCCGATATGACTTTCAATTCAGAAGATAAAGTGATTACAAGATTTTCAAGATGGCCGCCATTAGTCATAGCGACCACATAGGATGTTATATCTGCACAGTTTTCATTCATGACCAACTAGTCTTTTATGGAAAACCCCATGCTAATATGAATATCCAGTTCAGAATGCGTAGCGATAACAAGATTTTCATGATTGCCGCTCTGGCGGACACATTAGAATTTCGATCGGAACCGATTTCGTTTAGGACCAACTAGGCCATAAGAAGTGTGCAAAGTTTCCGCAAAGTAGTTTAAGAGGAGTAACCTACGGATGAACAAGAGACATGCCACCGCATAAGGTCTTCTGGTTTATGACCAGTATAGATAAAGAAAGATAATTAAACGAGAAATATTATCGGTAAACATTTATATGAACTAGTAATAAAGATTATCAAAGATACAAAGATAAAAGCGATGGTAGCAAGAGAACGGCGGTCTTTCACGTATCACGTTACACCCGTCCGGCTAGAGAGGGATTTGTCGATGTGTTCATGATCAGCGGAAATTTATCATCATCCATGTCTTTGCTGAATATGTGGAACATGAATGCAATCAAATGCAGATAATACATAGCCTAGGTAGTCGTCTGAATGACCTAATTCATATAGTATAATTAAATTATCATACAATAGTAAGCTTATCAACAAATATACTCTTTGATATAGGTTTCCTATACAAAATATTGCCTAGCGAAAAAGTTATCAACAAGTAATGAATACGTACTGAACACAATAGTACTAGTTCCGAGGTTTTCACCTATGACGCAGTTCATTAAGGAGGAGAATTGTCGCCATAATTATATTGTAACACGCAAGGGGTCTAACAACAGGCCGCCATGCATAGCCTATTGTGTGCTGAAAAATGACTTTAAACCCACTAAACCAAACGAACCCATTTTATGAAACTAATCCAAGTTACTATAAAGTCTCGTGAATAGTGAACATTATAAAATCTCCTACTACAAATTGGCTAATTACTCGGCTTGTGAAATGACGTCCCAACACCGACTCCCCATAAAACAAATAATCACTAAACATTTAATAACCCTCTATAAAAGGATATGTACACAAAAAGCATGTTTATTACGATATGTGTATATTTTATATTATCACATAGTCGGTACACTTTGCCTACAGTGTGTGCAGTTTCATATTTTTGATAAGTTATACCTGTGAACATATCACTTTATGTGATTGCGATTGGTCCAAATAAGCCCATTCGTTCTTCTTTCTGTCTAAATAATTTCATTGAAAAAAACTAAAAATTTTTTAATATTAAATATTTATGAAAATCGTTGAATAATGTCCAGCTTTTGCTAGCAAGGCTCGCAAAAGCTGGACATTATTCAACTCATTTCATAAATTCAGTATTAAATCATTACCCATTTGAGATCCTCTATTTAATATATAAGGATATCCAAATATGTATTATTATGTGTTGAATTTCTATGCCTGTATATGATGCACATTCTTGGTTTCATCTTTACCTCTGTTAATATTTATTTTTATGTCATATGTGTGACATTTGAACACTGTAATTTCATAAATTCAAATTCCCTGTGAGTGATTTTATTTTAATATTATCAATATTACACACCTATCTTAACATTACATAATGTACACAATGATATATGATTTTTTTCTCTTTAGTATTCTGACATTTAAAGTATGTGGATTTGCATAGAAATTAAAAAAAAATTTCCCTCTTTATCCAGATCTAGATGCATACTGTAATGGTTCAAATCGGTGTTGATGCTTTGCATATGCAGTAATGTTAAAAGAACGATCCCCCCTAATGTTAGGACATAACGTATGGTCTGACCCCTTAACTAGTTTGTACAAGAAACAATAACATGTTTAAATAACCGTTGAAAACGTGACCAGATTAAAATTCAACGTTGAAAATTGAACGCAACGACTGTTAAAAATGAGTCATACATGCTGAAAATGACACACATCAGGTTAGTGTTTTTCAATGACTCCTTTGGATTCAATATTCAATGTTGAATAATGAACGGTGTGAACAGCCTAATTTCACACTTAGTGCATATCAGATTCTAGCTGTTAGTCGTCACAGTTACACAGTGCAATAATCCCAGCATTCTGGATGTTTGATATCGGAGACTGTCAACAGGTTCGGTTCTGTTGTTTATCTTCCCATGGCTAACTGACCCTGGACCAGTTCATGCTCTAGGATAAGGCACAAATGTTAAATTAACTAAAAGCCCTTATCTCTAACAGTAACTAAAACAATAACAAAAACAACAGCAGAGTGGGAGAGCAAGCAGTTATGTGGCTGGGCTTGGTACTGTAAGCAACACTGGTTTTTGTGTTTTGTACATAATGTTGTTGTACATTTATTGTACATAATGTTGTTGGACGCTTACTTGGTGTTTATGTGTCATTTGAACCTGAATGTAACAAACCACTCTCATTGACGGCTACACCATTGAGAAGGCCCGTATTTGGTCATGGCCAAATCAAAATTCAACTCTAAAAAACTGAACCCCAAAACTGTTGAAAATGAGTCATACCTGTTTAAAATTTACAAAGATTCAGGTCAATTGCATGGCTCCTTTGGGTTTACTATTCATTGTGGAATAAAGAACTATTTTCATTTATTGTTACGACAGCAGACCCGTATATGGTCATTTTTGAGCGGTCTGTGAAATATCCATATATTTAGTGATCCCTTGTTTACTCTCTTTCAGCACTGTCCGTCGTTTGGTCAAGTTTAATAACACTTCACTCTTTATAGATGTAAAGACTCTGAACTGCGTTTAATAAAGCCGACAGAAGAACATCCTGTTGAATTTCAAGAAATGTCTGCAGAACAAAATGATGAAGCCTCTCTTGGGATGGATATGAAGCCCAGGCCATGTTGTCATAAACAATTCCTACTGGGAAGAAACCATGTCATATTATCCTTGGTTTCAGATCCGAGTCCCTATACTCCATTGACCTCTAGGGACAGTTCGGCTCTACACAGGGAATTCCATGGAACAGATAAAGCTAATAGAAAAGTCTTTCTATGGAATTTATGTTGTCGTCCAGAGACTTTGAGGCGTTGGCAAGTATAAACAGAGATAATTACCGACACTCGGTCATAAATGGGAGTCCCTGTACTTACCCAGGGGACCTGGATTAACTTCAGGACACCATCGCCCTATTCGGGGATTTCGTTGTACTCATTTGAGGTTCTGTGGGTATCAGATAATAATGATGCGTCTTCAGTAGGCATGTATTATTGCATTAGAAGGTCGAGGTCTGACCAAAACCCGGATATCAGACCAAAACATGGGCCCAAAATAATCACAGACCTAAAACAATGTTCCGTGTGGTACTTAGGCCCACCAGAGCTTGTTGGCTGATTTAAATATCTCGTAAGTAGCCCATTATGTACGTACCGACAAGCATTGTATATACAGGCTATTACTGTCACCAGGGGTCAGATCAGCCTAAAATAACGTAACGTTGGAGAGATACCTCTCAAGCAAACAATGGCCAGCTTGAATCTGACAAGCTTCTCAGGAAAGTCTGGAACATACATATTTGCACGTCTTAAACTGACAATACGTAACGTATGTTTTGATACAGGACTTCAGGTCAACCCTGGCATCCTGAAAATATGGAGTTTTGATTGGTCTTTTCTTTTTACCCTACGTCGGCCAAAGGACGGGCGATTTGCATTTGGCCCCAACTTTCCAGATTACAATAATTAGGCAATTAATTAATAACTAAATGTTAGCCTTAATCACATGACTCAGCCACACACAATTCTACAGGTTACAACGACTGTTGGAACAATTACGGTATCCAGTAGACTGGCTGTGGCTGGCTCATGTAATGCATGTATAGAACGCGTAAAAATACTGTTTTTAATCTTATTTTAAATGTACTAAGTTTCAAAAGCGGGAAATTTCAACTATAACACCGTCTGTGCTGTAGACGGCTTTAAAAACTGTATCTTTGTAATTCCGCCAGTAGAATCACATGTATGGTAAAGCGAAGTGAGCACCAGTTACAGGTAACTGTGGCGATCTGTTCCTCATTCAAAAGTCACATGCTTCGCTTTGTACATAAAGTTTACAGCTTTCGATAGAAGTATCGTAAGTGGACGATCTTCGTAATGGTAATAGCGTGGGAATAAATATTAATAATATATTTGAACAACTGGAAAAAATGCCGCATATCATCAGCGCGGTCTACGTTTTCTCAGGCAAATTATATTTTTTTGACAAATAAAATTGGCACTTCACTTTGAATACAGAAGGGGCCTGATATAAAATTATAGGGGCTCCGGGAGTGGAGCTATCGAATTTTATGAGCACTGGCTGCCATTGTTTATCTGGCTTCGGCGTGTCTGGTGAAAACAAAAGTTACAGCTGAGCTAATTTTCCCAAGCGGACCACACAATTCAAACACAATAAACAGTTAAACGTATAACAAATCAAAACTTATAATAAAGCCTTTGGAATACATATTAGCTAGGAATCGGGCCAAGGAAACGTTATATCCAGTAACGTAATAAACAATCTTTACTGTACTTGTAATATAAAGAACATTTCTGACGGTATTTGAAACAATCAATAGCAGTATTGCCCTAGTGTCATGTAGTGGCCTCGGTAGCTTTGGAGCAACAACAAAAAATGCTGATGGTAATGCAAAATGACAATGTGTAATAATTATTTTTATTTGCCTTTAAAACTGTAAATTACACATGTACAAGTAATAATCTTGTGCGGGCATTGTTGTATTGCATCTTTACTTGGAACTATATCCATTAATACCATTGTTATTTGTATATTGTACAAGTCCTTGATTACCGTTATTATTTGCGAGATTTTAGATCAAATTGCTTGTGATAAGAAAGACTGCTATTGCAGCCTATTTACATTGTTGCTTTTAAGTCATCCCTGTTAACAAATTTTAAGTTTGATATTTGATAGTGCACGTTTCTAACACTGTCCCGAGTTTGCGCAAAACTTCGCCGTTGTGTTTGGAATTATGAAATAAAAAGAGTTCAGTTAATGATATCAACTGTATTAAGTCTACGTAACAAGTGGTATCAAAGGGGCATCAATAAAAAACTTCATTTTTTTTTAAGGTTACATTCAGTTAATGGGGTTTTCTGATTTGGCTGGCAAGCAGGTTAGCTGTTTTTCTCCGCTATTTTTGTTCTGTTGATCTTATGGGAACGCTGAGTTTTATGACGGTGAAACAATTATCCAAAATGCATTGTCAAGGAAGAACTTGTATTCAGTATGTTTCAATCTAGTGCTTACTTCAAATTGATTCGCTCAGGAGAATTTGTAGTGATTTCTGACGATATCAAATAGACGGAGGTATCTACCTGTAAGGGTGCAAATTTCTGTCGATCTATGAAGAACACATTAAGTTAGACAGGTGAACGATTAATTAGATTTATGGGGACTGGCGTGTGTTTAAATCGCCGTAACACACTGATTGGTAATGTCACTGTCATGTGAGCAGTGGTTCTTAATGAAGCATTCGTTTATTTAACTGAAAAGGGATAGGGGTTAACCTCCGATCTGTATCGAAACGGTCAATTCTGAAACTTCCCAGCGATAGGTATTTAGTAATCCAGTTGGCAGACGGACAACGATTTTTCGCGCCTAATTCGGGCGGGAGATATATTTAATTCGCATTAGTTATGCTGTATAAAGAGGGCGTGATTCCACTTGAAAACTCTTGGTTTAATATGCGTATCGCAACACTTTTAAATCAGTCTACACTTCTTCTGCGAGAGAAAGAACAAGGTGGAAGGCTCAGAGCTGAATTAGAAAATATTCACTCGTAATTGGGATCCAAGGGATTGGATGTCTGGGAAAATCTACGAAACGATTGTAGTGGTAAAGCTTGAAGACACAAGGTATTTTGCATCAATCTCATGTAAATTCCTTGATATCACGATTTGTTGATTTATTTGCTTATATTCGCAGATCCCTTCTATTGATATGGTTACAATTATATGATGATTTGTTTGATTTATTTGCTTATATTTGCATGATTTATTTGGCTAGATTGGTAGATCAATTTTCTTGATATGAATACAACTGTGCGAGTTCATCCATATGAATCCGTACACTGATATTCTTTATATAAGTTTGATGAATCGTTTGAACGTATAGCTTCGATTGTTATATTACCTATAACAATCGAAGCTATACGTTCAAACGATTCATCAAACTTATATAAAGAATATCAGTGTACGGATTCATATGGATGAACTCGCACAGTTGTATTCATATCAAGAAAATTGATCTACCAATCTAGCCAAATAAATCATGCAAATATAAGCAAATAAATCAAACAAATCATCATATAATTGTAACCATATCAATAGAAGGGATCTGCGAATATAAGCAAATAAATCAACAAATCGTGATATCAAGGAATTTACATGAGATTGATGCAAAATACCTTGTGTCTTCAAGCTTTACCACTACAATCGTTTCGTAGATTTTCCCAGACATCCAATCCCTTGGATCCCAATTACGAGTGAATATTTTCTAATTCAGCTCTGAGCCTTCCACCTTATATGTATCTAGAATTGCATGCCTTACTTTAGTTGATATAAGTTACGAGAATCCGTGTAAAATCTCCGATTTAGATAATGTCACATATCATAAAGACTTGAGTGCGTATTGACTGGAATTAACGTTGTTAAACCATGTGAAATTAATGTTTGTAAACCATGTAGTGGGGTTTTATGTATACTAGAGTCTTGAATGTGTGTATTCACTATAAATACCATGGTTGTGACATGTAAGGAATTTCATTCATTCGCTTGTGTAATTAAGTCGAGGCCAGAACTGATGTCTCGGTGTGATGTAATGTAAGACAGTAATTAAAATAGCCATAGTAGTATAATGGGGCACCCTAGCGACAATGGTACTTTTATGTTAAACTAAGAGGGTTGTACCCTGGCGACAATGGGAATTTAACATGGGGAATTTTAACATGGGTGGGACTATAGACAGATAAGATTTATAGCGACAAAATATCACCCTGGGCCTGTTTACGGACAATGGGAATTTTGTATAGGGACAAGAGGAATGGAACAGGTTGGGTGACGTCACGGTACTGGACACTTGCAACAATATAGCAAGTACAGTGACGTCATGCCACCTGTTTCATTTCTACACAAAGTTTTATGCATTCGCGTTCGTGTCAGTGGATAGTTTAGTATGTTTTATGCATTCGCGTTCGTGGCACCTGTTGGGGAAATTTAACATGGGTGGGACTATAGACGGACAAGATTTATACGGACAAATGGCACACCCTGGGCTACTATAGCGTCAATGGGAATTTTGTATGGGAACAATACGAATGGAACAGGTGGCATGACGTCACGGTACTGGACACTTGCAACAAGCTGAACACGAACGCGAATCACATTTTTCATTTAGATTTTCCAGTTGCCAAACTTTATAGCGCATGCTCATGACGTCACAAATATGACGTTGGAAATTCCTTTTGGAAAAACCTAGTATTTATTTTTAGCTACAACTTGTGGTAAATTCCTAAGGAAAACCCCACTTTCTATTTATAATCTCATCTTGTAGGAAAGTCCTATGAACTAACCTAGTATCTATTTATAGTTACAACCTGTGGAAAACCCAAGTCTATATTTATAGTCTCAATCTTTCAAGCTCTAATGACGTCACTTTACTCAACACTAGGGGAATAATGGCAACAGCCGAACACGAACGCGAATCACATTTTTCATTTAGATTTTCCATGCGCCAAATTTTATAGCGCATGAGCATGACGTCACAAATATGACGTCATTCGTATTCATGTTCGTGCTTCCCGTCAACATCATTGTCATTCATCAAAGTGTAACGACCTCATTACTATAAATAGCACCCGCTTAATACAGTTATTAAACCTAACTTTCTACTATCCACACAGAAGGGAAGAGAAAAAAACACACTCATTTCTACTATCCACACAAACGTACGCGAACGCACACAAACACATACTATACTATCCACACAAACGAAGGAAGAGAAGAAAACACACCATATCTACTATCCACACAAACGTACGCGAACGCATAAAACACACCATACTTACCATCCACACAAACGTAAGGGAACGCTTAAAAACACACCATACTTACTGTCCACACAAACAAACGCGAACGCATAAAACACACCATATCTACTATCCACACAAACGTACGCGAACGCACACAAACACTATACTATCCACACAGAAGAGAAGAGAAGAAAAAACACATCATATCTAATATCCACACAAACGTACGCGAACGCGTACAACACACCATACTTACTATCCACACAAACGTACGGGAACGCATAAAAACACACCATACTTACTATCCACACAAACATACGCGAACGCATAAAACACACCACATATACTATTCACACAAACGAACGCGAATGCATATAACAAACACTATACCATCCACACAAACGAAGGAAGAGAAGAAAAACACCCATATCTACTATCCACACAAACGTAAGCGAAAGCACTCAAACACACATTCTACTATCCACTCAGAAGGGAAGAGAAGAAAAACACACCCATATCTACTCTCCACACAAACGTACGCGAACGCACAGAAACACACTTTCTACTATCCACACAGAAGGGAAGAGAAGAAAAACACACCCATATCTACTATCCACACAAACGTACGCGAGCGCACACAAACACACACTCTACTATCCACACAAACGTAAGCGAACGGATATAAACACACACTTTACTATCCACACAAACGGACGCGAACGCACACAAACACACATTCTACTATCCACACAGAAGGGAAGAGAAGAAAAAACACACCATATCTACTATCCACACAAAAGTTACGCGAACGCACACACACACACACACACACACACACACACACACACACACACACAAACACACACCACAATAAAGGAGTGAGTATTTATAGTCACACTACTCTACATTCACACAAACTGGCAATTGAATTAATATCTCTTTTCTAGAGTATTGGGGTAGCCCTGAAAAGGGCTGTTTTTGTTGACGGGGAGTGATGGCAATCTTTTTTACTTTCTAAGATTGCGCCCCCGTCTGGCGGCAGGCTTTCCTATACGATACGGCCTGCTTCTGCGGAAAGAGAAGAACTCCTTGGTGTCCACACGACAGTCAACAAAACCTCTGTCTGGTTCTTGCTGCTGCTGTTGTTGTTGCTGTTCTCTCTGCTTCTCAAGTCTGTACTTCTCTGTCCATTCTTGTTCTTTCTTGATTTCCTCTCTGAAGACCTCTTCTATCAAATCTATTGATAACATCCTGACATTCTCTATCTCTTCAGGCTTAGGTATCAGGTTTAGCCTGACACGATGTAAATTGACGTAAGCTTCGTTCAGCTTGGCTAGTCTGGAAGGCATGTTCATAGGTTGACGAGTCAACAGTAGATGGCCAGACTGGAGACCAACCCGCTTTATATGGTTCAAACGCGGACGCGATAGAAAACATCCCTATTCGGTTTTAGTGTCGAAACGTTATGATAGCGAATGTCATGGTGAGGGATAGAGAGAAGTGAAAGAGCATATATTCACAGTGCTTTTTGAAAACAAACGACCGACACATTTTTTTCAAAACGTAACATTTTTTACTCAACAAACAACTAACTACTAACAAGTAACAATAATATCAAACAAACATTTTTTTTTCACAAGGTTGACAACGTTGTGAAATTATGTGAGATTTCCACTGATGGAAGTCATGAGGCCATTGATGTACACTACGTTTCCTATTTAAAGAAAAGAGATAACCATAATGGTCACAAAACCATCAATCTACTTTTTCATCGTTTCTAGAAGAGTGACGTTCAAAATAAGACACTAAATTTTCTGACGGATATACAAGATTGCGTTGATGAAGAAAATACAATATTGTCCACACAACATTGAATCTGTGCCTTGTAAATTCACATTATTGAATCGTGTCGTCTGGGCATTTCTTCTCATAAAGTCAATGATGTCGTCTTCTAAAGGGGGTAATCCATACGAATCAAAATACTCCACACAATCCTCTTGAGGAAAGTAGACGGCTACCCAGTGGGTTCCTGGGAGGTGACTGTCGTCCGTGTTGATGACATAAGCTTGATGGTCTTGAGGTTTGCGATGAGGTAGTTCATCTTTAGCACACACGACAGGATTCCAAGAAGCAGTGTACGAACTTGTTCAAAAGGTAATAAAGTTGCCAGGTATCCATTTTTGTTTTCTTGTTGTATTTTTTCACAGGTAATGATAAGTCATCACTTCAATCCTGACTTTTTGTTTGAAAATCTCTGTCAAGTAGCCGTTTCTTCGTTTCGTCTCCTCACTCTGGGCTAAGAGAGATTCGATGCGATAGATCTCTAGAGTAGTCCGTGGAGGGTAGGAATGATCACGCAAGCCTTTATACCACTCATGCAACACTGCTTCTTCTGAGATGAGAATCCAAGCTTCGTCCAGATACTCGTCCAATTTTTCTTCTTGGCTCATCATCAGGCATTTATCATGTTGAATTTGACTGGGATGATTGTTTTGACATCCATAGCAATCTTTCTTGGTCAATTCCGTAATTTTATCCGCCAGGTGTTTAGCAAAACAGGACAGTAATTGTTGTTCTTGTTCTGGCCATCTGGACGTGACCACCTTGTCCTCTTCGTCTTTGTCTTGGGGTTCTGCTTTCACGCTATCCTCCCATTCCATTTCCAAAGATTCTCTACTGTTCAAAGAGGGATAAGAGTCTTCCGTAGCTTCTAATAGTCTAGAATGACTTCTCTCAAACTGTTGATTTCTATGGTATTATCGAATTCGGCATACAGGATGACGTTGACCGTCTCGGTGAGAACTTCTGCAAACTGAAGTTCCACACGCAGTTGACCCGATTTTATAGGGTGGAAATGTCCCTCGTCTCTGCCTTGGTCTGGAGTGAAATCAAAGGCCCACAAAGTGTAACCTCCTACATAATCTTCGTACCAAAAGCTGTGACTGGTGTTGGTTCCTAGCAGTCCGGTAGCTTCGTACAGGGACAAGTACGATCTCAAGTAATTTTTCTGGGCAAAGTTAGGTTCGAAGGGTCTGGTACACAAGGTCTTGCCATCGCGACTGACTGCGATCTTGGACACTTTGTAGTGCTTAAACTGGAAAGGATTTTGATCGTGGGCTCCGTTGAGGCCTGCGTTGCTGACGATACCAACGATTAAACGTTTGGGTAACTGTCCTTGGAACAGATGATCTTCGATCTTGGATCGGAGTCCAGCAGCAATGGTGAAAGTTTTCACTTCTACGCGTCGTATCAGATACTTGGCGGTCGTTCTGCTCAATGTTTGACTGATATCGTTTCCCGCTTTAGGTAACACTTCTACACGGCGCACGTAAAGCCTGGCTTCTTGAATGATGGTTTTGTACTCGTTGGCATGAGCCATCAAATGGAAAGCGACACTGCTGCGATTGAGTCTCAGGCGAATATCCACTCCATTCAGCAAATACCTTTCTTGCGACCACATGTCCAAAAGCAAACGATCCATCAGTTCTAAACTACGACCTTGCAGGATTTTCTTTCGACGGTCGTTAAAGCCCACATTGTGAGGATCGTCATCTGCTGTCAGGGCTGTGTCGTTAAACTTGTTCTCACCTGCGGTGTCAGGCTTCCAAACCACGCAAGCATCCAGATGAGTGTTCCTGGCCTCTTTTCCGTACGTCAAGAGATTTTCCACGTACGCTCGGTAAGGGTAATTATCCATGCTACTGCTGACCAGTTTGTTATTCAAGTACAAATCCACTTCGCTGAACAAGGAATGCATGAAATTGTTGACGGGAGCTACTCTAGCATCGTCTCCTGGATTGGTGTTGTCCGTTTTGATCACTTTCAGTTTCAGGTACAAGTAACTGCTATTCAGATCGAGATAATCTTCGGGCTCTCCTTTGATTTCAAACTCGATGGGAGCTGAATCCGTGAAAGTGGAGACGGGATGAAATTCGACCCATTGGGATTCTTGCATCGTCATCATGGTGGGTGGCATGGCAAACAGATCCAGTTCCGACTTGGAACAAGCACAAGACTCTCGGTGCATCATTTTCTCTCTGTAATTTTTTAAATCATCAATAATGTCTAAGTCTCGGACGGTTTCTCTTTTCTTAGTCCTTCTACCTCTGGGAGTGTGAAGTCCTCTGATGGGGTGTCTTCGTCGTCTTTTTCTGCCTTGTCCTTGCTGTGTCGTCAGGGAAGCACGAATGCCTCACTCGGCAGCATCAAGAGCATTTATAGGAGTTTCTCGTCGGCCTAAAATGTCTTTACCCGTTTGAAGCAAGACATTTTTGCCTGCTCTCAAGAAAGCTTCTTTGGGGCTTTGTTTGTCAATGATGACATTTTGGAGAAATTCTTTACCTTGCATCAACGCGGCATCTTTCAAGGCGTGCAATCCGCGTGTCACTATCGGTTTCAAAACGGGAACCACTGTACGAAAGGCTATTTTAGCATATCTCCTAAACCATGTCCTCGTTGTCGAGCGACTCCTTGGTACACAGGATACATGACTGACAAGGGGTTAGAGTAATCGTTTTCGAAGATGGAGTTTCACTGTAACTTCCCTTTGGTAAAGGAATATTTTGTCCTAGATCTCCTTTTATAGTAATGTTGACAGTGTCGAAATATGACTTACTGACGGGTAAATAGTGAGGACGTACAAAATCGCGGTGAACGTGATAGGTGTTTCCACCTTCCTCGTCAGCGTTCGTGGCAGAATCCACTTTGAAAGGAATGACACGCAGTAACGGTACGGAGGTGTGTCCCACCACGTTGTACTCCACCACATCGGAATACATAAAAATCAAATTCAGTCCTTGGTTCATTTCTACAGGGAATCGAAAATATTTCGCAAAATCCAAGTTGTCAGTAATGGCTGGTATTTCGTTTTTCATCTTGATCAACTTGGTGTCTCCACACAAAATATCATACAATTCAGGACAAAATGTAATGGCCAATACTTTGTCCTCTGAAAATTTGATGAGTAGGCGACGAGCTATTTTGTGGTACTCGAGGGTGATACTTTTTCTGGTTCTCTCCAAGGCTTTGGCGAACACGGCATTGACTTTGGTAGAAATCGTGTTCACCAAATGGAATCCGCTAAAATAATAACCTCCAGAAATGGTCAACAGATAGGTGAATCGTTTAGTTTTGGGGTCTTGTGTTTTCATAGAGTCACTTGCAGTCGTGCGTTCATCCAAGTTTTGTTGCACTTGCTCGTCATGAACTTCCACCGTAAAAGTGTTTTGATTAGGAAGGATATTTAGGATTTGCGTAGGGTGAATCATTTCCACCAAAGCCACTTCCCAATGGGCTTCTTGATCCAATTGAATGGTCTGAGGTAATTTGGCTGTGTAACAGCACAAAGTGTTATTGGGAAACACCTCCATGGAACTGTCACTGGGTAACGTTAAGTAAAATTTGTTGTTCATAATTCCAGAGTTCTGGTGTCCGAGGGGTCGCTGAAAGTCAGAGGAGTGTCTAAAAGAGGATGGTTAGGGTGACTGTTGGAAGGGGGACTGACATTGGACGCAAGGCTCCCGTTGTTGTTCCCGTTCAAGGAATATTTCAGGGACGGATTGGGAAGAAGGTAACCAATGCAACTGCTCAGTAAAATGGTCCACAATTGTTTGTCTCCTTGTTGCAAACTCAAATTGGCAATGGCAGCACCGATGACACAATACACCACAAAGATTTGGCAAAAAAAGACTATTTGCGTTTTAGGCAAACGTTCTCCACATCACACCCACAAGGGTTGTTTTTGTAGATCTTGCACAGAAGAACTGGGCGACGGATTGGTCACTGTAGTAGCTGAGGCTGTCTTGAAGGGCATGATGGTCACTTCTTTTTATAGTCGATGATTTGCGAAGAGTCGATCCAAGAGTCAAAACTGGGAGGATATCCTTTCCAACGTACTTTGACTTCTTTGACACGTTTTTTTTTCCCCACTTTACGAGTTCTTTGATCAAGAATGTTTTCGATCTAGTACACTTCGTCTTCTTTTATGGTCATACGTTGTAATTCGGGCAAGTAAAACGTTCCTTTTAACACTTCCCCGTTCATGTCTTCCAATTTATAGACGGCAGGATGACGGCCACGCACTCGTTCAGTGACACGAAACAATTCGGTGGTCCAGTTGGGTAAGTAACCTTTGTCGAAAGTGTGTTTGGTTTTGCCAATACGCACCCAATCTCCTGCTGCCAACAACACTCCAGCTTTCTTTGGGACAGTCACCGTTGGGGACGTACCAAACAGGCGCTCGAAGACGGTCACTTTGTTGTCGGGAGTCACTTCTTAGGGGGCACGTCCAATATTTCGATGGTAAGATTGGTTGTACGATTGGACGAGGTACGGTACGACGTCGATGTACTTGAGAGTGTGTTGATGCGTAAAATATTTCCACATGCGTTCTTTCAAGATGTGTTGAAAACGTTCCACGATGCTGGCTTTGTTTCGGGATTCTCGGTGGTGAAAAAATGAATGTCACGTTTCTTCAATTCATTTTGGAAAGCTTGGTTCAGAAATTCGGTGCCTTTGTCGGTTTGCCATCGAACAGGGTGACGACCGCTTTGTTTCAACACTAGTTGGAGGGCTCGCACTAACTCACTGCTCGATTTGGAACTCAATGGCACGACCGAAGTAAATTTGGAAAAGACGTCGATGACACAAAACAAATATTTGTAGGCGCGATTGTAGGTGGCTAAATGAGAGACATCGGCTAAATCAGCTTGCCATTGATGATCGATGCCCTCCACTCGGGTGCGACTTCTGGAAAAATTTCGTCGAATGGGTTTTTGTAAGGTGTACGTGGCTTGTTCTTGTAACCATCGTTGCACACGAGGTAAACGGATACTTTACAGAAAAAGAAAAAGAAAAGTTCACAGAAAACAGCTTCTACTCGAGTTTTGGCAGCACGATACAATTTCTGAACTCCTCCGTAACCTGCGGAATGGGATGGATCGTAGTAAATGCTGGCTAACACCTTCTCCATTTTTTTAATAAGTGATCCACTCTTCACTGATGCTACTCTGAATGGGACGAGGGGGTGGTTTAGAAACGGTTTTACGTGTCCGATGTGCCACGGGTGTAGAAGTTGAACGTGGTGGTGGTGGTGATGGTAATGGGATGGCTTTGGTCTTCGTTTCTTTTTCCACTTCTGGTTTCCCTTCTTTCTTTTTTACTTCTGTCGAAGGAGGAGTGGACATCATCTTTTTAACCCAAGCTTTAAGTTCTTCTCGTTGGGGTGTAGGGTAAGGGGTCAACAAGGACGCTGCAATCTTACTGGGGATGGGAGCTGCTGACGGTGTTTGAAAGACTTCTCGTGCCTATTCTTCCTCAGGTATCCGTGGGGTTGCATCTGTGTTGACCGCTGCGAGTGCTGGTGATGGAGTCTTAAAATCTTTAAGAGTGGGTAGAGCTGTTTCGTCTAAAGCTTTCTGGTGAAAGAGTTGCAGTCGTTGCAACAATTGACCGTACCGTTGCGATTTTTCCGTTTCTGAGAAATCGCTGAGATCCATCAACAACTGCAATTCCTGTTGTAACTGTGACATCTCGGTCAAATGAGGATTGGGAAGTAAATGCGGGGTCCGTTGTTCTTGCCAACGAAAGTGTTCCATCCATCGTTTGTAAGAGACTAAAGTCAGTTTTCGTCCTTCTATCAGAGTTCAAGGGTCCCGTCTGAGATTGTTTGATTCCAGAATCCTCCTTTTATCTTCTTGGACCTTTTAATCTTCATCCCAGGATGTTTCCCATCGTTCCGAATACTCCTTTCAGCAAGGGTCCTCCTATTGTTCCCATTACTCCTTTCAGCAACATGGGCAAAAAGGGCAAAATTCCTCCGCGTTGCACCAACATCTTTTTCTTTTGACCAATGGGTATTTTCTTTTGGACCATTTGTCGAAGAACGTGTCTATGTTTGGCTAAGCATTCTTTCTGGTGTTTAGACAAAGGTATTGTGCCTTTCAAGACATTCAGACAACATTCGCACACGGTATCGATGACGTCTTTGGAGGTAGTTTGAATGAATTGTTTTCGCATGGGTGAAGGAGCTTTGGACAGGATAGAAAACATGTCGCAATGTTTGGCTAAACGAGGGGGCAGTCCTTTTCTTTTTCCTTTTCCTTTTCCTTTTTGAACAGAAGAAGGAACACGATGGTAACGGTGTGCACTTCTTGGTGGGGACATCTTTTGGGCGTTCAGCAGCACAAAAACACTGATCCGTATTGTTTGCGTCAGGTCTTTTTTATACTGGAATGCGTCGCCATTGATTGTCTTTACGTCGTATCAACATGATGACAGGTATCACTCGACGTTGAAGAGTTCGCAACGGACTAAATCGGGACAGTTCTAGCTTGGACAAATCCAGTAAACTCTGTAACATGCCCGATCTTTCTTGGACTTTAATTTTGGGGGCAGGTACTTTGTGATCAGCGGCCACGGCCGCTAAGGAGGAAGAGGGTGTCACCGCTGGAGGAGAAGTCTTTGGAGACGCTCTCTTGCGAGTAGAAGCTATTTTCTGTGAACTTTTCTTTTGCTTTTTCTGTGGCTGTGACCTTGTCCTGATACCGTTGCTCTTTTTCTTTTTCTTCTGGGTACGTCGAGGAGTGGCTTTTTTCTTGGGAACAACTTTGGGAGCATTGGGATCCCATTTTAAGAGGGAATGAATGATGACACCTCCTAGAGAACCGCTACCTCCAGGCTTCAAAATGATTTGCTTTCTGGTTTGTGTGTCGATGTGAGGATCGGCCAGTTGCGTCAAGGCGACTTTGTTTCTGTCAAAAAAGCGTTCGGTTTGATGTGGAACCTGAATGATGCCTTGCAGTAATTGACGTGCTGTCACCGTAAACGATCGCAAGACTTCTTTGAGACTAGCTTCTAAGACACGAGCACGTATTTGTGGATTTTTTTCGCGACTGATACCGTACAAGGCACGAATCAATTTGATGGGAAGATGAGACTGAAGGGACGTCATGTTGACGATGTGTGAGACAGCGCCAAAGTGACCGAGGTTTTTATAGATTTTTTTTGGTGGTTGTGGTTGTGGTTAAGTCGACAACGAGGACGTGTACACGACAGCCCTCCGTCCTGGCACCAGTGGTGAAACAGATGGGTACGAAACCGCAAATAATCGGGGATGGTGGGTTTTAAATCCACGAGTAAATAAGCGTGTGGGATTTGTGGCATCGTCGTACGCATAAGTCAGCCAAGGCGTTCCTAACTGTTTGGCTAAGACTTGCACTTGCGATTTATCTCTAGGGCTTTTAAACAAGACCACATAATGAGCACTGAGTCTGATGGTGCGATGGGCTTTACTTTGAAACAAATTTTGAGTGATGTAAATGACACTGGCATTACGATGATGCCCTTTGCGTGTAAACCAGAGTTTAATTTCTTCTTCGTCTTCTCCTAACATGTCGTCAAAGATGACCAAATGGGTTTGACTAGGGTCAGATTCGATCCCGTCGTCTTCGCCAGGAATGCCTTCCACAAACACGATGGAATCACCTTGACTTTCTCGCAGAAGGCTGTACGCCGATTGCCACTTTTTGTAACACCACACGATGCGTTGAGGTGGACGATCGATTAAATGATGTTTATGTTCGATCAAACGTTTGACCAATTCGGTTTTGCCTGAACCGCTCGGTCTAGCAATGAGCATGTTAAAGGGATGGTGAAGATACAAGGCCTCCCAACTAGCACGATCTAAGTGTTCCTCGATGACTTTGAAAGTGGAGGAAGAGGGAGCAGAGGCAGCAGAGGTAGCCATAATAGTAGTAGTGTAAGGAATGTCACTTTGACAGGAAGACAGACAAGACAAGAGTTTTTATACTTTTTTCAGGATACATTTATTCTCATCTTTAATTGTGAACAACACGAAAGACAAAAATACATAAAAGCCAAATGGTTAAGTACATGAATAAAAGACACATCAAAACGATCAAAGTGGAATATAAACAAGTCTCTGTACAACATTTGTGGTGATCAAGAGGTGGTGTCGGAGGGACAGTGTGTAATGTTCTGAGAGTCTCTACACTGGGGAAAATCACACAGGGGTCCTCCCGGAATGGCCTTTCGGGGATGTCAATGACAGTCCTGTCCTGTCCTGAAGGGAGTGGTTCTTCTTCTGGTACTGTCACTAACTCAGGTTTAAAAGTTATTTCTTTCACTGAACGTTTTAGTTGTTTAGGATGACCAATCTTTTGCATAGCATGCCACTTCTTTTGCCCAAACCTCGAAACCCCAACTTTTGCAGTCACGTACATGTTTCCAGTGAGGGTGTAAGTCACAAGCAACACACACATCGTCGTACACATCTTCAGTACCTAAAAGTTCACGAATCTTTCTTTCCTGTAGAGGTCGAGAAGTATCAAGATGAAAGTGCAAAGCTTTGAGCAGAATGAGTCTCTCGTGTACATTT
>JAECUM010020158.1:0-61611 GCA_016617855.1 Megalonaias nervosa
ACACTAAGGACAAGATCTTCCTTAAAACTAGAGTGAGCAGAGTGTTGTAACACCGATGTGATTGTATGAATCATAATTGATAATAGTTGTCGAGCGTCTTTGCCTGGTTTGTATGTGTGTGGGATAATTGCAACGTGATATTCTAATTCATCACTACCCATATGAAAGCTACATTCTGATATTTGTGATTGCGGTGCTTTTTCATAGATATACTCAGCAGCTTCAGTAGCAATAGCAGATGCAATACCCTTTTGTTCATCCCGACGACGGTTTTGTTCATCCTCAAACGCGTCTAATAATGACAGCTTTTCCTGCACCGCTTGGTATATTCACGTGAAAATCGTTTCACTTGTTCTACCATTGTTTAATTAGCAACCGGTGGTAGATTAGCAATCGTTGTTGGAGCAGGTTGTTCTACTGAAAAAACGGGTCTCGATAATTCAATTATATCAGCTTTTTTCATACCGCTTGGTGTTTACATTCCAAAAGTCTTTTATTGGATCATAATAATACAATCCGACAATATATATTTTGTTTGTATTTCTCTATGAATCCAAGTCTCCATTTCCATGTATGTTATCGGAGTACTTTTGTATTTCCAAAGAAAAATCACTTGAATAATTTGAAGAAATAAATTCCAGCCCAAATGAACTACTGGTCTCAACAATAATACAAACTGATTCTCCTAGATCTTAAGCAAGAATGAATTTTTTCCAGTAACAAGATTATATAGTCTTCTACTTGACCTCAGGTCACAATTAATAGTTTTTCACAAATTACCTAATGGAAAATAACCTTCTAGAAAGTTCTTAATGTTTAAAAAAACTGTTGGTTATAATTAGCAAAATATTGCTAAAATTATACTATATAACCTGGACAACGTCAGTTACACATGGTAAATTGTGGGGGAATCCCAATAACCTAGATCCAGACCCACATAAATATATATACTTCTATTGATAATGATCCTCATAATAATCCCATACAGACAGAATATTTTAGCTACGTATTAGTTGTTTACAGAATAAAATAAAAAAGTAAAACTAAATAATTCGGGTCAAGTAGAAATTAAACTTGATTTTGGATAAGATTAAGTCCGACATGCATTGTTACATTACAATAGGAAATAATGAAATTTTTCCAAATTTTTTTAAAAATTACTAACTAACAATAATGTAAAATTAATTAACACATCCCCTCAAAAATGAAAAATAAAGATGTATGTCATAAAGCTTTCTTTTAACAATTACTGAAACACACAAGTGAGACAAATTCCATATAGTAATATATTTGATATATTATGAGTGACTGAAATTTCTTTGCGGTTAAACGGTCATCAGGAACTTCTGAAGAAATTCGGCTTGACTATGCAATTTCATAATTTTTGGTCGTATATGAACCGGTTTCAAAACATCGACATGGGTTTCCCAACACGACCTTCGTACGTTGTACCGGATTTATTAATTATTTTTGGAGTACTTTGAGTTGTTCAGCCAGTCCTTTGTTGATGTGTATCTAGCTGACGCTGGTGCCAATTACAGCCGTGATACTTTCTGACAAGGCTCTGTGGTTTTTTTTGGATGGTGCAGTTAGTCGAATGGGGGTCCTTGATGCGCCTGTGGAAAATGTATAATTAAGTCTGATACGTATTTAAATACTTTGATTGATATACTAATACATATTTTAATCCTATCACGATGTGAAAGTCGACCTTGGTGAACACCAGCTGTAAATATAAATAAATATCCAACAAAAATATTATTTGGCCACTTGAAACTTTCCCCGGCAAAATTAACTGGAAATGTCTCGGTATGGTTGACCCAAACATAACTCGCTCAGCTTAATGCGGCCAAACACAATAACACCTCGGAGGTGTAAAAATTATCAAAGTCAGAGGTGACACAAATGCAAATGACCGGTAAAATAATTTCATTCCTTGCAGCGATTCCAGCGTTGTTGTCAGCAGTGGCTCCAGCAGTTGCAAAAGTTGCGGCGTTAGGGGCAATGGGTCTTTGCGTAGTGCATTGTAGACCTAGTATCACGTATTTTATAGAATTTTAAGCAGCTGTATCAACATTGTTAGTTACCGGAGATGAAATTCAGTTCGAAGCACTCAACATTTCTCCTGACAGGTACATAACCGTCTTTGGTGTTTGTGTTTAAGATTAGTTTCTTCATTTAAGTACGTAATGAATTTTGACCACGGTGATGAGGTTGCATAATTTATCCACGTTATGTTGGACCAACTGAGAGCGAATGTTAACATCGATAACAAATTCGTTCTACTTACCAAACCCTCATTGAACTGACATATAATTTTTTTGTTTTATTTGTATCGTCCATGTCAAGATATACGGAGAAATAATGTCGAGAAAGACTTTTTGAAAAGAATTAATGAATAAAAGTGAATTCGGTAAACAAATCGATAGTTTGATGACAAAAACAACAGCAAAAGGTGAAAACAAATCTGTATAATGAGAGAAAGTTAAATCGCAATAGGGCTTTAGATTTTAATAACTGAGGTAGATTAATTCCTTTTATGTCTATAACATCACAACTTTTACCCTGATGATCACACGTGAGTGCATGTGAGTGCATGCGTTATGACATAAAAACAACGAACCAAGTTTGCCACTTGCGTTGCCCCGAATTATGGTTGTTTGCTGTAGTTTTATTGGATTGAAAACATAAGTCCTAAAGAAATTTGCGAAGCAAACATTTTGCCATCTTGTCAGTGGGACCAAGGTAAATGCAACGTAGAAAACATTTTTATTAATGTTTTCGAAGTAAAAATGTCACACCTTCGCCAAACATCTAAGTATCCGACAGCCTTGGCGTCGGAGACAACGTTTACATTAATGGTTTCATATATGCACATTGGTTATGTAAACGATTCTGCTAAACAAACTCTGCTGCCTAACAATGACTCTGTTGCTACTGTCTGTAAATTTATCACACGTTTTGTGTCGTTAACGCATCTGTTTCGTATCTGTGGCTTTCCATTTCCACCAGCACAATTTCTAACTGTCCCATTCTAATCGTTCAACAGTCATTCAGTAAAGTTTATTAATCAAACTGAACTACTTTGCGCTTTGGGCTAATATTTCTCAAAGCTAGGATTGAGAATAAAAATTGAAAAGTATTAAAATCAATATAATTGCCTAATCTTTGTCAGATGATGTCATTTTCAATCGTTTTCTCATATAAGATCCTGGACTATTGGTTAACGTAAAATAAACATAACTTTGCAATTTAAAAAAAATAACAAAAGAGGGAAATAAACATGAAGATCTTTCGTTCAGCCTTTTGTTGTCCTTGGTAGCTGAGTATATTGTACGCAGTCATTGAAATTTACTTTGCCGTTGAACCTTTATTTCTTTAAAGGAATTACTAGTGCTACATACGTATTGAAATGCTGAAAAATAATATTTTAACACTTGTAATTAATGTTGAGAAAGTTAATACAAAGCTAGCCTAATCGACTGGTATTATTGCCGTGCCAGAATTGTAGTCCCAGACTATCTTTATGTAGCATTTTTTTCTTCCCTCAATTTGGTGGTGATACAAGGGATATATTTAAGCATTCTTGGTATTTTGATCTGGATCGTTTTAACTTAGTTTAAACAATTGTTCAGTCATACCGCTACGTTGTCCTCAGTGTGATGTCTAGTACTAGGGCATCATGCCGCAGACAGGTAGCATCATGTCCCACCCAGTCACATTATCCTGACACCAGGCCGACCAGTCCTAACACTAACCTCGTAATACTGAACGCATAGCGATGCAGCTGCTAGTACCTTTTTTATCAGTCTTTTGTATCACTCGGCCGGGGATCGAACACACGACCTACCGCAATCGAGGCGGACGCTCTAATCACGTAGGCCACCGGAGCGGTTTATCATTGGTATTGATTTAAAGGTAATTGTTTAGTCTGTACAACCGAGTGGTTCAACTATAAACCCACCGGGCGGCTGTTTGTTTTTTTTTTTTTGGGGGGGGGTTGTTTGCTTAGTTTTTTTTTTGCCTGTTCTCATACGAATAAGAAAACTTTACATGTTTTTGTCCATGTGGTCAAGGTGTTGAAGATTTGAAGATGATGTTGGACCACCCAATTTTATAATATGAGTATTACGATGTGGCTGTCAGTGTGCATTTCGGTGACAGTGCGCAGTGGGTAATGAATCATTCATGCTGATCCAAAAGTGAAATCTGCAAAACATTGCATAGAAATTTATGTAAAAATGTACATTATAGAGTCTTTGGAGTTGATAATCATTATTATCAGCATACCTATTTCTACAGCTTATAGAAGCTGCAATGGTGGATATTTCTAAAATTCTGACAGAGAAAATATCTTCCAACGTTAGAATCAAGCCTTGAGTGATTATATGATTACATATCTTGTATCGCTTTCGGTAATTGTTTATAAACATAGATATATGGTACGTAATGAGAGGATGGAGATGAAGAAAACTCTATAGTACAGCCTAATCATGATGTCTAAAAGATAATAGGTCAAATGGATAAAGTATATTTTCGTCAAGTCTGTGCAGACTGAATAAGAAAACAGTCAAATGAAGTAACACAAGATACATCTTTTATGTTGTTAAGTTTGGCTAAGACATCGATTGATAAAGTGCGGCCTTGTAGCATAAGCTGATGGGGTATTCTAATCAAGCTTCTTACTTTATGCAATGTTAATTCCTACTAAAATTTTTAACTGACACTCTAAACATTACACCAGAAATGTTGAAACAGATTATTTGACTTTACCTTTGTACCACTGATCTGAATATGGTTACATATCTGACATGAGCAAATGTTCGTATATCAATATTAAATTTGCTTACGCATGGTAATACATTTAATACTTTAATACTTTGACAGAGTCCGGCATTGTAGCACCAGCTGATATCACACTCCAAAGAACCAACCAACACTTTTAAAAATATAACTGAAATGTTCAAACAGATCATTCAAATTATGTTTGCACAGTTGATATTAATAAGTACATGGTACATGTCACACGTATGCAAATGCCCATCCTAGTTTTACAAGTTTTAGGAATCAGAAACTCACATTTAGTTTATGATATAGGATCTATTGGTGCATCTAGTTAATCTCGGAGACACAACATTGGCTGTATTAACTGGATTTAGTAGATTTGTTACTTAACTTTCCTGTATACTGGTATGTACTAATTATTGCACCAACGATCAAGCCTCACCATCCACACATTGAGCAGCAGAGGGGGTGAACAGACCATTTTGCTTGAGACATTATTTTATAAAAAATAAGGTTCCTACGAAGGCTGAAAAAATAAGGTCAGTGACGTTAAACCACAACATCTAACTTTATCTCGTTACTTTGTCTCTGACGCGCGTTTTTATTTGTTTCGTTTACGCGTTGGTCACTCAGTATAGGTAGTTCACCCCCTCTGCCGCTATAATTAACCAAAGATTTTATCCAGACCTATACGATATCTAGATCTGGGGTCATGTAAATTTATTGTTATAAATCCAAACGGAATAGCTTGTGCTTTTGAAAAGAAGTTTCTAAATTTAATCATGTCCATGTCCCCTGAACACCAAGTATAATAAATATTTTGTAAAGTATAATTATCTACTCCATTGAACACAATTAAAATATTGCAATTATCTCTGATTACTTTAGGAATTTGTGTGTATTTCTGAGTTAAATAAATAACGTCTGTATTTTTGTGACGGCCTCGCGAAAATATCCGAGCTGGATTGGATTGTTTATCCAGCATTACATCATCGTATACTACGAGATTATTGATACATCCATCAAGATCGTCTATGGATGGAGCTTCATCGATATCGGTAATAAAATCAATAGCATCATTATCAGGACACGTCAGCGACTTTGCATTTTCATTAAAATCTTTAAGTACTTCGTAACATCGTTGATCATCTACAGATGGTGCTACTAAATATAATTTATCCCACTTGAGCCATCGCATTATCAGATTAAGTAATAATTGCGTTTTACCAGACCCAGATGGGCCAAGTATAATTGCTCTGATAGAATTTGGTAGCGCTGGATGATGCTTGACTGGCTCTTGTTTTCATGTCGCTGAAAAGTCAATTATATCCATAATAATAAATAATATGAATTTATATTGCGTTCGATGTAAAGAGCATGCGTCCACAAGTGGATTAACGACAATAATAACAAAAAATAACAGGCGCGCACTTACAGGTAGGTGTGTGAAATGTGGTACAAAAAAATACAAATTTATTTCAATAAAGACAGGTGGAGGTATCGCTGCTTCGTTAGGTAAATTACCAGGAGCTCCATGGGCAAAGTATCCTGGTGAAAAACAATAACCTGGATATAATTATTGTGGTCCTGGAACTCGTCTCGATATCTGACTCGATAACCGAGATCAACCAAAACGTGGAGAATATCCAATAAACGCAATTGATCAAGCGTGTCACATTCACGATGTCGCGTATAAAAGTAAGGATTTACAACAACGGCACCTTGCAGATGTGAAGTTGACTCATGCGTTAAATTCTATACCTGATAAATCTCTCAGAGAGAAACTTGCTAGCTTTCTGATAAAAGCTGGTATGAAAGGTAAAATAATGTTAGGGGCTGGTAATTAATCAACTGATTATTATAATGGAATCTGTTTATTATAGCCCAAGAGGATTCTGGAGGGGTAAAGCAGCGAATAGTAAACTTGCTGAAGCAGCAAAAGTTTCACGTGATGTCGCTGCAGCGTGGTTAGCACGACAGGCAATATGGCAAATTTATCTACCACCACCTAAAAAAATTCAGCAGGCACATTTTGATGTTAGTACCCCTAATGAAGTTCACCAAGCAGATATTTTGTTTTTACCACACGATACCATTAAAATTGGCAGACGTCAATACACATACAGATACGCGTTAACCGTCGTTGACGTTGTGAGTAGATATAAAGAAGCAGAACCATTATGAACTAAAACAGCGACTGAAGTTGCATCTGCGTTTGAACGCATTTATCAACGAGGACCCCTGCGATGGCCACAACTGCTACAGGTTGATCCTGGCAAAGAATTTCTTGGTGCAGTATCATCTTTGATGAAGTGACATAACGTTAAAATCAGACAAGGACATACAGAAATTCATCGTGATCAGGCAATCGTTGAACGATTTAATCGAACGCTTGCTGAGCGGTTATTTGGATACCAATACGCGAGGGAAATACCCGTTGACTTTAAGTCCACGGAGAGATCTCGTGAATGGGTTGCAAGGTTACCGAGTGTGATAGCTGCGTTGAACAACGAAGTGACTCGTGCAACTTCTATGAAACCTTCTAATGCGATCAAAAAAAATATATACCAATGCAACGTAAATCTTCCTCTCAACCAGTACTAGGTAATGTTACCGTAAGATATTTATATGAACCTGGTGAACTTGAAGGAGGTAGAAAAGAGCAACTGATCCTATCTGGAGTGTGACCACACACAAAATTTCTAGCGTGGTAAGGTCCACAGGTAGACCCGCAATCTACAGATTAGATTCAACTGCTCCTCAGCGTGTATTTGTACGCGAACAATTACAAATAATTCCTACAGATACACAATTACCACCGCGTTCACTTTTATAAACTTGCAGAGGGTTGTCCAGCGCCTCGACGTCGATTACATTCAAGACAGGTCAGCATTACATTTTTGCGTGTGTGACCAAGATTACTATTAATTCTATCAACGGTAAATTGTCTGGGATTATTAGTCGAGTACTGCCACAGCATATTACAGTTACAACTTGCACAATGATTATTCTGTTGTGCTTTTAGAGTTATAATAAATTCAACATCGATATCAAAATCGCGATTATTTTTTTTTGTCAGATTGCTTATAACTCGCTAATTTTTTATTGATATCGACAAAGTTGTCAGGAATTTCTTCGGTTATTACGCAATCCAAGATAACCCGGCCCAGTTGAGATATTCTTCTGACTCGAGACACCTCAAGATAAATTAAATTTGACCACTCAATACGATCATCGACAATCCAAATGCTCGTATCGGTAATAGTTAATCCCTGTGACGAGTGAATCGTTATAGCGTATCCTAACGTCCACGGCGACTTATCCATGCTTAACGCGCTCTCAACAACATCAACAACAACTAAAACAATATCATTTAATACAAGATTTTGTATTCCACCACCAGGAATCTCAACATCAACATTCTGTCGTCGAGTATCTGCTGGGCGATAACACAAAGGTACAGGTAGATTTGAAAATCTTTCTTGATGTAACGTAAATAATTGTTGTTGAAGTGTATCGCGAACTATTTTTCTACTTGCAACTATCAAATCAGAAGGTCTCCATAAAGCCCAAAAATCATTCATGGAAGTTTCTGGAATTACTTTACGCATTATTTCACATTGTATTTTATCTGGCTGTAGTCTTATTAACTTTTTAAACTCTTTTAGTGATCCATCAATAGCTCTACGGTCATCAGTTATTTCTTCGTAATAATCTACAAATGTTTTCAGCCACTCATGTGGAGACGATCCAATGAAAGGTGGTGGTTGACCATGATCGCCACACATTATCACAACAGTATTTTTTAATAACAGCCAATCAAGAAATATTTTTAATACCTCTAGCGACACCGTGCATATCTCGTCCCAGATAATAATTTTAGGAATGTATTTCTCACCTATCCGCGATGGAGTCCATGCGTCTCCGCGCCATCTAAAGAAACTATGATATGTACACGATTTTACTCCTCGTTCTTTTATTTCCCTGGCGAGTTTATGTGTCGGTGTCAAAACAATCATATCAGAACAATTACTAAATAATTTAATCGCGCGTGTTGGTTGTTTTACCTGAACCACCACACCCATTAAGATAAACGGTTTTATGACTAGCTACAGGATCATATACAGATGGTGCCGATGACATCCTTGATAGCTGATTATTCTTGTAATATATTCTCGCAATTTCAACGTCGGCGGATTCAGAATAACTGATTATATCCTCATGTTTTATTCTCCATTCGCCCCATGATGCATGATCGTTAATATGTAATTGTTTTAACGAATCCGCATATTTTTTATTTATATAAAATGAATCTGTCGCGACTCTGACTGCATAACGAGGAAATCTGTTTATCATAGATAATAGATTTATCGAAACATACGCTAGCATCGAAGATCTTAAATGAGTAAACTGCGGTGACTCGCCATCAGTAGAGCTCACAATTGTACCTAATTTTGTTCCGTCTGATAAAAAAGCATTACTTCGACTTATAAATGTGTTTTTCTCCGTTGTATCAGCGATTATAAAATCGAGTTCAGCATCGTCCATGACTAATCTTGTACACGCTCGTTTATGATCATATGATCCTCCTTGCGTAAATTTACCGATTATTTTTCTGCCGAGATCTTTTGCAAATTTCTCATCACTCTCTCTCCTGCATTCACTAACAATATCATCTTCAGGATTAGGAAAATCTCTTTCAACATCATTAAATACATCAGTTCTGGCAACCAGACTTGTTTCTGCACGTGGTATGATATAATTGCTTTACTTACGCATAACGACATTAAAATTCCAGCATCAAGCATATACTTTATTAGTACTATTGGAGCCCAACGTCGCTCTGAAAAATGTTTTCCAAACCACGCATAAACAATCGGATGGAGATCCTCTTAAAACTCGAACGACTCTATACAAGCAAATCCGGTTAAGTCAGCAGGTAAAGGTCCGTTTATCGCTACTCTGGTCATCTCGTGTGTCGGATGTCCAAATCTCTTAAAGTATTCAGAACATTCTCTGTATCCAAGAAAACTTCCAGGATAACACGCTACCATATCAACTGAGATAACGTCATTATAATCGTATTTAGTGTTCCACAATCCACCGTGTCCGTATTCGATACAACTTTTCTGGACATCTTCAAGAAATTCCAATCGTGTCGGTTTCCATGAATTTTTCTCCTGAGCGTAGTGAGCAGCAACTGATGGAACGGTAAAACAGTTATTAGGTAATTGTTCAACCTTAATATCATCAGATGTGTATTCATGCCAAGGCGTTGTGAAAGATCTTTCATTTCCCCATGGAGAGATTCTGTACGATAAATAACACCATTAGATCGTACAAATTGATCATGATAATCATATTCCGAACTCTGAAACAGCCACACAGATACAGGGTCAATTTTACTGATACTTCTGATAGCATCGAACACATGACCATTATAAAAATTTAACCGTTCTGTCTCGTGGAAATATTGTTACCGCCACAGTCCATGCATGTGCGTTATGATCAATAATATCTATCGAAGCTCCCCTTGATTTATATTTTGGTTTGTACAAAATCTCCCCGGTTAACGTCTTCACCGTTATTGGGCATTTCAATTTCTTTCCCAGCTCAGCAAAGTCGCTGATAGACACTCCGGTATCCTTAACTGTTTCTGCCCAGGTGTTTATTTTTTTGCGTCTTAAATCCGTTAAACCGTTTCCGCGTATCGCGTTTGTGAAGTGTTCTGTAACCCGTTCAGCTACGCAATTTATCCTTGACAATTTCATGGGTTTGAGATCCCCAACGTCAGGTTTATTATTTAACGGGTATACCGCGTATACAACCGCCGTCACAGGGTATGATAACTCGTAATACGGTTTATCAATACCAGTAAGTATTCCTGGTCTGGAATTTTTGCTAAGAACAATATTATCTCCTGACCTATAGACAGAATAATCCAGGTGTCATCGTCTGTCTTTACAATAAATTTTATTAAAATAAAATATTTCTGAACAAGGTAGTCAATAATCTCTTTTCCTCGTTTGTCATTCATCACATTAACAGTATTTCCAATTCTGAATGTCGACCACACATGAGCCGCACCATCGTCGCGAAATTCCTTTTTGGCCTCACGGATACGTTTTGTTATATCTTTATTCGTTAAAGCTAGATCTTGCATCGAAAAACTAAATTTATATTTCGGCAGTCTGTCAAGATCAAATCTAGCCCCAGAATGTTCAATCGCGGATAATTCCTGCATTATTATAATTAGGACAAATATATATTTAAATTGAATTTTAATCTCTTGTATATGATTCAAACAAAGAATCGATGCCATTGGCTTATGATCGGATATACTTCTCCTTGTAACAAAGCATGCGTAAACGAATTCTGCGGCTTTCATATGCAATGCGTTAGACAAGGTAGTTTCGGACCAAAACCGTGTATGCGGTGTGGTGTTGGAGTCAGAGGAAAAACTCAACTGTGTGTGCAATGTGGTGGTAAGAAATACAGAGAGCTGAAACGATATTACGATTAAAAAAAATACATCTTCTGAATCTCCTATAAAGACAGAAGAAGATTATCTCGCTAGATTTTCAAAATAATGATTTAAACAAATAATATTAGTATATAAATGGAGCAAAATGAGTTTGTGAAGCATCCAATAATCACTAATTATGAAGCATCTCGTGATGGTGTAATTAGGAACTGCAGATTAAAGAAACCAGTCGGTAGTGTTATTAATACTGGTTATCTTAGATTTAATACCAATGGAAATAAAAATTATTTATCACATAGGTTCGTGTTCGAGTGTTATTTTGGAATCATTAAAGATGGATACGTAATAGATCACATTAGTGGTAATAAACTTGATAACTCACTTGATAACCTGCAAGCTATTACACAGAGTCATAATTCTGCACGTGGAAATACAGGGAGGTGTAAAATAATCGGAAAGAGAGCTATTAAAGCCGTAAATGCAGAGACTGGTGAAGAAATTATATTTAAATCAATTAATTCTGCTGGTAAATACTTTAACATAGCATCACGTTCAGTAAAATACGTGGCAGATAATATCAGGAGAGCTGCCTTTTCAATGAGGTTTGGACAAAAAATCAGGTTCCAATATGTTAGTCTACCAGAACCTTCTTCATGAACCAATATCTCTTTCTTTCCTCTTTTTTGCTTTCATAGTTTGTTTCACGTGTTTGTTTAGTTTCATGTTTTATGTAGATTTTTTTTTTATTGATATAATGTTATTATGGTATCAGATAATGAAGCGAGACAACTCCGTCAAGCATAATAGTAAATATTACAGTTGTCGTACTTGTTGTACTAATGATATTGTGAGTTTGGTTCAGAACCCACATTGCTTTTTGCACCTTATCAGGCTGAAGAGTCCAACACTATAAGTATTTTATATATTTTTCCTTTTTCATAAATATCGTTCATAAAAATGATATATGTGTACAGTCAGCACGCAAATTTTCCTCCAGGATTTTGTTGTAATCAAGAAACAGCAAAATCCATTTATCCTAAATACATGTATTTAATAGAGATTTATACAGTTTGGGACACTAATGTTTCCAAGAAGCCCATTGTAGCTAATTTTACTATTGCAAAACAAAGAACAAGCTAACCTGAGTCACATATTATCTGTGTTAATATCCGCTAATGTATATCTCAGCAGTGAATTGTACATGAGGTTATTTTTAGAAATGGCATTGCGTGTTCGTATAGCTTATCGATTATTTTAGTATCCTTGGCAACGTCTGATTCATACAGACTTTTAGCTGTGGGTTTTGTGTAATGCAGTTTCAAGCATTTGGAAACTGAAAATAAATTCACGATTTACAATAAATTCTGATTTTGTTAAGAAATCCACAATAAATTCTGATTTTATTAAGAAATGCATAATACATTTACAATAAATTCTGATTTTATTCTGTATACTTTAAATACATTACGCTGAACTATATACTAATATTTTCATTATGTATACATATTGAAGTCCGGTGGCCGATTGCTAACGCGCTGGATTTTCGTGCTCGAGGTCCGTGGTTCGATTCTCGTGACCGGCAAACTGTCGGGCGAAAGGCGATATTATGCCAAAATTTGTTATTTATTGGGCGTAGCCAGCCCGTCTACTGCTTCAATAGAAAATTTGTACACTTCTTCCACCATGTCACTTGGTGGGTGCAATTTTGCACTCCCTGGGTGATTATGATGGGGGGAGTGTGCAAAAATTTCTATTGAACGTAGAGAAGGCACGTAATATTGTCCTAAGATAAGTTTATATGTAATTGTGTTGTTCCTATAAATATATGTTAATACGTTACTGTAAATATGTTAATACATTCCTGTAAATATGTAAATATGTTAATACGTTACTGTAAATATGTTAATACGTTACTGTAAATATGTTAATACATTACTGTAAATATGTTAATACATTACTGTAAATACTGTTACTGTAAGTATGCTTGCTTGATTTAAGGGGCTACATAAAATTATAATGCCTAGACAGCCCTCTGAATTTCTAGTATTTCGTTTCGACTAGGAATTCGCTGGGGGGGGGTGTTTATATGCGTCCATAAGATAAATTTATGTATAACCTCTGAGCCTATTAGGATGACCTTTGGCAACCTAGGGGTTTCACATGGGGTTAATGTGCTGTAAATATCCTTGCTGTAAATACGCTACTGTAATTAAGATTCTGTGTTTTGTGTTAATTAATATATAATCATATGTATATAATAATCACATGTATATAATCATCTTCATGTGTATATAAACATCTTCATGTGTATATAATCATGTGTATATAATAATATGTATATAATCATGTGTATATAATCATCTTCATGTGTATATAATCATCCTGAAACAGTCTTTAGGGACTATTATTTTAATTTTATTCTGATTTTATTTTTATATTAAACAAACATAATGAATATAATGAATTCTGAAAATATTAATGTTATTATTTCTGCGATTAAAATATTACAACATAACGGTGTAAATATATCTGATAATCTTAATCCTGAAAAAATTCTGTCTGACTTTGAATCGTTAGAACAACGGAAATTAGAGAACAGGTACACTTTACCATCTGATTATAAATTCATGAAGTTTATCCAGCAGGCAATGTTACAGTCGCTGGCAGCAGTTACAGATAATCAGGTAAAGCTGGTTGTTCCTCTCTCAAACGCTATTGACAAAATTAAGTTAGAATTATCTCATGAATACGAACAGAAAAAGATTGTGAACCTTCGTATAAGACAATTAAGAGAGCGTTGTGAAAATGAAAGTGAAGGTGGAGTTAATGTGATAATGGCTAAACAAAATCCCTGGTAAGTATACAGGTTATTTACTTATAATAATTACGATTTAACCCAGTAAAAAAAAAAAACTATTCTGATCCGATTCGGATATTTTTTTTTTCTTTTGGTTTTACGATGACGCATTGTGATAAAACGCTCTGTGATCTCACATACAGATTTATACTTAAAGTTTCATTCTGTAAATCCAAAATACGTCCTATTTGGTCTGTAAGTTTGAAATGTATTCTTGATAATAACGGATTATATACACGTAGATAAACGGGGTTTATTGGTTCAGATACAATTAACCACCCGGGAGGCACTTGAGGGTTAAATGAATATAATATATAACCTTGCTGGGCATGGAAAGACTTTGAAAGATCTACTTGATAGTTGTCATCAATTACATCACATACTAGATTGACTGCGATCGTTGATGTTATATTAACAATACCAGGCGAGATATGACGGCCTCCACCGAATGGATCATTATTATATTTAAGAATAACCGGTGGTGGGGCTATTTTTATCCACGCTGCATGTATTTTAGCGAAATATTTATCAATGACATCGTTGAGTTGTTTTTTTATTTCAGCGTTATTTAAATCTGGTATTATAAATTTTTGTAAATCTTTCTCTATTATTTTGTAATGATCAAGAAATAATTGCTTTTCTTTTGGATCTATATAAGGATTTCCATTGCGTTTAGTCTCAGCGTTTATAATACTTCGATTATCGATGTATAAATCAAATAAGATCCCATTTAAATGTTTTATTGTTTCGATTATCTGATTTTTTACACCATCGTCATAATGTTGAGATAATGAAATAAATAAGCTTCTTAAATCATTAAGTGTTTTATCGTATTAAGAACATTAAAAAACATTTTAAAAAATTTTTCATCAACAATCTCTCTATCAGTCTTCGTCCTGGCGTCTCTGATGACATCAAATGGTAATCTATCTAGCTTAGGGATCCTTTGACCGTCAAAATCGGTAAAGTAATGTTCATCGTTTTTTGGATCAAATACAAATTTTATACGGTGCCATATATATTTATTTCGATATTCTGGATCTTTAATGAATCTTTTTTTTCTGTTGTGAGATATTCATTTTTGGTTGGTTCTGGAATTCCATTATAAACAGGAGGAACATCAGAACATCCTAACACAGATCTGATGGAAATTTGATAAATATCTACAACATAATCAGGGGAATTTATTTTAATCGCCGCTGATAATGTTGGTTCGTAAACAGTGATTGCTATTTTGGATTCTTTTCCTGTGATAGATTTAATTCTGCGTTGGAACTCATCATTAATCTGTTCTATGTGATAACTGCCCGTTGAAATTCCAACAACTTGCCAATCAGGAGTTCCATCAGGTTTATTCTTATTCGCAAATACAAGTGAATTGTTTGCTGGTAGTCCACCAAACGTTTTTGACCTGATATTTGGCCAGCTATGATAAACTCGTAATTGTGCTAATGCTATTTCACTTGCTGGAATTGCAGTTGGAAGTTAACGTTAAATTCAGGATTGGTCGAACTTAATGATATCATAGTAGTTTTTGACGGCGTTGTATTAGTGACGATCTGTTGTGTATTAGTGACGATCTGTTGTAATAGTCTTAACGCTGGCATTATTTAAAATACTCCGTTATTTAATAGAACGCACTCTCATGAATTCAACCTTCAGTCGTGCAAATTACTTTATCACTAAATGCTTCATCGTAGGTTTTCATTATCGTTGCGAACTCCTCATCAGATATTTTACCATCGCTGAGGTACGCAGAAAGATACGATGATAGTTTAGAATAAGATATTGTTGCTGTGTGTAATTTTGTTATATACTCGTGTAATTTATCATTTGTACACGTAGATATCTTCTTAGCGATAATACTGAGAATGCCTGCGCATGTTGTTGGCGTTGAAACGACAATTGTTGCAACTGCAGGTGCTGTCATTGTTATTGTTGATAATAATAATCCGGTTCCAGCAATAACAGCGGAAACTGAGTAAACAGTTATATCAATAACAACCATACGTCTGCGATATTTTTTTACTTTTACTGTATAATTGTCGATGATATTTTTTAGTTTAGTTTGACACTCACATACTTGAGCGTATCTGTGACGTTGAACGTCGATAAGTGAATCCGTCACTCGATTCATTATACTAACAACGTCATTTAATTAAGCTTCAGCTACGAATTCCAGGCACCACCAGTAACGTCTCGAGGGTATTTCCGTTGATGTTAACGTGAACGTTTCTTTGATGTCCTTGGTTAGCATCACCAATAGAAGATTGTGATATACATTCGGTGATAATGAAGTGGCCGCAGTAATTTCCAAACCGTACAGGGATAGTCTGTATAACCCAGTTACTTCTGCGGTATGTTCGAGAGTTTTATTTTGCGGTGTCCATGTTGTTGATCCTGATGCTACTGTGTATACCACATTGACGATCTGATTGTGAGGAATTTTAAACAGATTAGTTTTTTGAACAATACTAAGTATTCCGCTAACAATATCGTTGAGTTTCATGTTAATGTCGGAGAGTTTGATATCAACAGTTGGTGGAGTTCAAAAAAAATCATTAATAGATCTGTTTATGTTTCTACGAAAATTTAAGAAAGTTTGTACATGATTAGTAAAATTAGTATTGAGTGTAGTCATTTCATTATTGATTGTTTTTAGCGAAGTTGTCATAGGGATTTCCTTATCGTCTACATAATTCTTCGTTGCAGCGTCGAAATCTGATTCTGGTGTTCTAAGATTATTAATACCATTATTATTCATGTTGAGAAATGCACGCATTATACCACCATTGACTAATACGTACTTAGATTCTTGATCATCGACGTATTTTTTTTTGTTGCTGCATCTGTATCTGCGGTTGGGTTTCCAAGATCTATAATTTTATTTCGATTCATGGTAATGTCATCCGTGAATGAATCACCAGCTCGCTTAATAAAATTGTTAACTGACTTACCGAAATCTTGTATTTTACCTTGATCAGAAAAAAATAACGATATTATTAATAACCGCGGTGGGAATTCGTATAAGAACATCTAACAGTTGTATATTACTCGTTTTTAATCGTCCTTGTTTATCCTGAAAAACAACGACCTCATTTTGATCCACACTTGTGATATTTAATAAATCATCGATTTCATTTCTGAGCTGATCAAGAGTTGCGTATTTAGATAAATCGACTTGCTGCTGAGCTTTGCGAGAAGATCTTCCATAAATATCTACCATTATATTTACTGATATCTGTTTACGTGTGACAACGTGGTATATTCATGCACGACTTTATGAGGTAGTGTTGTTGATTTTGATACAGCATCAAGTACAGCGAGTACTTCTCGACCGCATATCGGTGGATCAGTTAATTTTTGTGTTGGTAATGTTGAATACCAGATTTTAGAACGCATCGAATTCTTACTTTGCATAGCAGTATTTACATATTTAAAAAATTCTTTTGGTGGTGCCAACCCATACGAATCAAAATAAATAATTCCACGTGGATCAATTGCATACGCCACCCAATGAGTGCCTGAACCAGAGTTTTTATCGAGATTAATAATACCAGTTTCATGTTGCATTGCAACGGTAGGTAATTGATCACGCATAAAAACTCCTCTAAAGTTTTTTTATATTCAGTTGCTTCGCGGCATTAAGTAAATCAAAATTGGACATAGGGAAAATCATCGAATTCGATGACGAAGTTACCGGGGTAGTCTTAGACCTTTTCTGTACCATGAATACGGGGTCCCTGGTAATCTTAGACCGCGACCGTATGCCGGGCCTGATAATCTTAGACGGCCCGGCTGTGGAACGTTTGGTGCTCTTAGACGTCTTCCGCGTTGTTTTGCCCGTGATCTTTTTTTTAAAGTTTTCTGCGTGCATAATTCCTTGACCCGTTGCTTTCTTTAACGCCATTCCAGCAGCTGTTGCAACAGCCCCTAATGCAGCTGCTTTTGCAACAGCTGGGGCTGCAGCGGCTATTATTGCCGGTAACGCGGCAAGAAGTGGAAATATACCACCCGTTTTAACGATGTCTTTAATGACACTCGCAGAAAGATTAAGTTTTATACCTTTGTTTAGTTTTTTTGCTTCATTAAAATGCTTATGCTGGCGTTCTTATAATGATAACTTATTCGGACCACTCGCGATTTGTTCTCGCTTTAGTGATATTTTTGCCGCACAATTATTTTTTGATGATGATTGTAGCTTTTTAATCTGACCAGAAGTCAGACTGACATTAACTAGATGTGACATTTATAATTATTATGAGCGATCTAATTACATGTTTTCTACTGGGGCATCAATAACTCTCATTCGTCCACCAACACCTTCAAGTAACATCGATTTATCGCTAAGTATAACAGCGACAGCTCTGTAATCAGCAATAGCTCCTCGGTTTACGCGAGCTTGAAAATATATGTCAACGACTGATTGTCTGGTTAAATCTAAATGTTCCAGCGAAAAGTAATAAATCGGATATAATGTTGTACAATCTAGCTGTGATATTTGTAAACCAGTATCAATATTTTGATCACGTCCCATAAATGTCATCAATCGATGATATGCACGCGCAACATGATTATTTTCAAAATTTAGCAACACTTCTTCAGAAGGTTCTTGATGTCCGTTTATCCTCAAAGAAACTTCACTAACCCCAAGCGTGTCAAATATCATTATGCTTACATTTTGTGAGTTTACTCGTGCAGCATCTTGTAATGCAATAAATATATGTCGCGGTGCAGAAACACCTTGTTGTGATGTTATTTGCCAAGTAAATAAACCATTAATGTTACTCTGGATAGAATCTGTGGTCATTGTCAACCATGATAACATCGATTTACCACCTTGGCTCATAAAAGAAAGTAAATGTTCTTCTTCAGGTATTGTTGGAGTCATTACTGGCATCCATAAAGAAAGCTTTGTAAGAATTACTTTACCAGTATCAGTACCAGCGGGTCGCCATATTGCATCATCGTCGGTACCCTTTCGCACAAGCTCAATTGCATGCTTAGCTCCAAACATAACCTTCCTAACATTTCTACAGAATCCAAAGATATGTGATAATGGAATTGCACATGAAAATCTTCTCCTTTCACCAATTAACATTGCTCGATGTGATCTAAATCCTAAGTTAAAATCTGGATCAGCACCATGAACCACCGGCCACACATCAGCATCAGCGTTGTTGGCGGAGTTTCTTGGTCGTCTTAGTTCATATTGTTGATACTCTGGAAAATTAGAAGTATCCTTTGAAAACATCATTGACGGACCAGCTGATCTTGAATAATCATCACTATATCGCGCAAGACCAATTATCGTCGTGGCAACGTCGACGTTTTCATGACAGATCTCAATCTCTCGTCCATCAATGATATATGCTGCACCTTTAAATAACTCCATAATACCATTATTAACAAAACTAACACCCGTATCAGCTGCGTATGGAGTATTATCAGCTCGCAAAATTTCACCTTCAACCTCGATAAATGCTTCAGCGGGTAAGAAGTATCTGCTTGTATCTTGAATTTGTATCTCAATTCTTCCACGCTCGTCAGGTACACGTGCGTCATAAGAATAATACTGATAATCGCGCACAGATTCATCTTTTAAAACTGGTGCATCCATGTCAAACGCGGGATCAGATATACACTTGAACATCTTTATTATTATCGTCTTCGTCTAACACGAAGACCGCTTCCATCTTCCAGACTAGCGGTTATATTTTTTTCTTTTTCTAACCCAACATTAGTGTTGGTAGCCAACTCCGCTAGTTTCTGATTAGCAGCTTGATTTATTATTTTACTGACATTTGCGGGCATCACTTCAGTGCTGGGTAATTTTACTGGCTGAGGTTTTCGTCGTATTAATCGCGCTAGTCTATCCTTGATCTCTGAAAATGCTTTGCTAGCAACATCACCAACAGCGCCAATACCTTTTTCACGAACAACGTCAATAGCTTTCATTCCTAATTGGTTTGCAAGCAGTATTGCTTTTGGGGCTATCCCTCTAAATAGACCTTGAACAACATCACCTAGTCCATCTCCGTAGGTCGTTTTGTATACTGGTAATCGTGAATTTATTGCCCTGACCATGGTTGGTCTATGAGTATTGTGTACGATCATATTATTATTAAGTGATTTTATCACTAATTGCATCTAATTACATACTCAGTCACTGTAATAATCATCGGCGATTTCATTAATGAGGGACCGATACACATTAATATCCATAACACCACCTGTAAATAATCGTTTACAAATATCAGCTGCTTCATTAATGATTTCTGGGGAATTATTGCCAGCTCGTTTTCCTCCCATGAGAATTTCTAGTCGATCAACATCAGCAAGGACGTTATTGGGACAAGTAATAAAGCCACTTTCTAAACCACTTCCAGTTGCGCCAGGATCTTGATCTTCTTCCTCTGTTGTTCTAACTGGTTGTAATTGTGGTGATCGTGGTGATTCAAATTGTAATTGTTGTGGTGATCGTTGTGGTGATGATGATAACTGTTGTGGTAATCGTCGTGGTGATGGTGATAGTCGTTTAACTTGTTTAGCTCTTTCTTCTATATATTTATGTACAGCATCATCAAATCTATTAAAATTTCTAATATCTTCATCGTGTCTAATTTCTGGAATATCATTATAGATGCGATATACATCCCTAATCCAATTGGCAGAGCTTAGAGATTTAATATGTTCTGGTTTTACATATTTTTGATTTCATAATATCCAAACGCGGCAATATCAAGTAATTTTTTTGGATCCCTGATAGCAGCGATACCTTCAGGCGTAAATTTATCTATTATCTTAGTTCTTGGTTTAGGTTGTTGTGGTTGTGGTTGTGGTGGTGGTTGTGGTTGTGGTTGAGCTGCTTGAATACGGCCAGCAATATCAACAGGTAATGTTTCAAGAGCTCTTTGTGTTGCCTCAGTTGCTGTAACAATTTTCTTTGTTGGTTCGACAATCGGTTTAAATAATTGTTCTGTACCTTCTGCAAATTCCACTTGAGACTCCTGACGAGCTTGTAGTTGTTGTTTGACTAAATCACGGACGGGCAAATATTTTTTGATTGCCTGTAGTCGCTCTCGAGCTAATCTAGCTGAGTGTGGTTCTCCAATCATTATTGATAATATTTATAATGGCTGTTTAATTTACAGCAGCAGAGGGGGTGAACGACCAACGTTGAGTGACCAACACGTAAAATAAACACACCATAAAAAAAACAACAAAAGTCAGAGATAAAGTAACGAGATAATCTAACTAGGTTGTGGTTTAACGTCGCTGACCTTAAGGTTTTCTTTTCGTAGAAAGGCTTATTTTTCATAAATAATGTCTCGAGCAAAATGGTCTGTTCACCCCCTCTGCTGCTCATTGCCTTAAACTTTATGATAGCTAGTGTACTTTATTAGTTGTTCAATCTGTAAATGGTTGAATATAATCTCATAAACATACTTCTAGAACCTCATATACATTTAGGATGCATTGTCTCTTTAATACATATCTAATGCTTCACATTTCTGAGTGGCACTGTGTCAAGTTCAATATTTTTTTGTGTGATTTCTCCCTTAATATCGTTTTCTTGAAATCTCCATATTAAGCAGATTTTAACTTCATTTACCTACATCGGACTGATCTATAAAATTAAATTAAACATGTTATATCTTTTAGGTTTAGCGTGGTACCTTGAACAAGGTTAAAGAGTTGGATTAGTCTGGATTTTCTCCAGTAGTCAGGTGGTGATACCAAGGTTTCATTAAGACATGTCCAATGTACCCGTCATAAGTTAACAGGACTGGTTCATACTACCAGACTGATATATAGTACCTCAAAAACAAAACAAGATTTAGGTCTTTATGAGAGAGATCAGCATCACTGAGTTGTATTTTCATATTACACTATCACCTTTTGTGGTTATTGATATTGAAACAAAATGCATGTTAGCAATAAAAAATGGTAATGGTTCCAGCAAAAATAGGAAATCTGAGTGCAGTATTATATGTGCCAACAACTGACTAGGCACTTGATATAACAGATATGGGACATATCACTTGCCATTGTGATTGTATACGAACATGATTGTGATCTTTGTCCAATTGACCAATCACCACATTTGGAACATTCTCATCATTTTCCATTTTGTCGAGAAAGAAACCTATGTACTTCGCCGCCATTGAGAACTATATTTGGAACAACTTTTGTTCAAATGGCATAGTATTGCGGCCAGTAGCAGCTTCAAGGTTAGTCCTACGGCTTACACTCAAAGTATGTCTATACCTGCCATTCGGATTACATTGGCTATTTACAAAACATGGATTTACCAATAAGTTCCCAATGATCAAAACAAAATTTTAATTTGTAATCCCTCGGTTAATACTGTAGTCAATCCAATCTTGGAAATCGCTACAGTGATCAGGATAGTTTCGGTTTCTTTTCTTGCGGAGAAATTTCAGGCGAAAAAAATTATAATTATTCTGCAAATTACTGTGCATTCATCCGAGGCATCCTTTGTCTCTCACAAATAGCAAAGTAGTTTAGAATATATGGCGGCAGAAGGATCAAAGTTACAATCGGAACATTGTCGGCCTTTTCTTTGCATTACTAAATCCATAAAATTTATGCGCATTTCTACAACTTTAGATGGGGTAATTTATTGATTTAACGGAAATGACCCAGCGATGTTCCGATTACTAACACCAGAGCAAAATCAAAAGAGCCTGCCCTTTAGTACATCATGTCGTATGTAATCAAATTAGTTTAGGTATATACTGAAAATGCCATGAAATATGATTGATAATTGTTGAAGTTACAAGGATTTGAATTTGTATATGATATATAATAGCAGTTGGTTAGGTTACGTATATTACACCTAAATGCCTAAATTGGGATCTCTTCGAACTTTGCAATAATTTGTATAACTTAATCCTGACTTAGGTTTTAACTTTTCTATTGAGTGCCGCCTTTCATACTCCTACATGTTGAGATTGTGCTTATAAGTCAATATAATTACCAATTTATGAGCAAGGCTTTAAATCCAAGAAACTGTCATAGCTAACAGTGTTTTATTATCTCCGGTTTTCTTCTTATATTGCTAATACGAAGTCAGCGTTTCCTTGTTTATACAAATAAGTTAATCTAGCTAAATTGTCCCTTGTCCAGCGATCTCTTTTATTCACACCATTCTTAATATAGTAACCATTCATCATTAGCGGACACCAGCATGGCGATAGGTACCAATGTCGGTATTAATTAGATAAGTATACCCGTTCAGGAGCAAAGAAAAGCACGCCTCAACAAACGCGACCAAGACTCTGACCCACCCGCGCAAGACATGGACGTTTGAACAATGGCACGAATCAGCATAAAATGCAGGCGTGGTAAGGAGCTGACGAACCAGCAGCCAATAAAACGGCACTATTCGTGGGTCTTGTCGCAGTGGGATTTTAGCGATCTGGTTTGTCCGCTGAGCGCCTGCGTCTAGCATTGTCGCTTCTCTGAGCAGATAACAAAGAACGAAACCTATATCGTGATGACAAGCACATCACGAGGTTTTGGCGAACCAGCCGATGGCATTACCAGCGACCCTCACAAGAACGACATGACTGTCACGAACTTTCCGGGCAGAGCTACCGCCGCTTTTACTACTAGCTTTTTCAGCATTCGATCCAGTCGCTCCAGGTCCTTTTTCATCTACTCCTTTTACAATTATTCCGGTTTAGGTGCCTGGGCTGGACCCCAACGCCGCGATGGTTAAGGCGATCATGATTCCATATTCGCGAAAGAGGGTTCGCAGTGTTTCAACGAGAGTTGTGTCCTGATAGACATTTTGCCATGTAACTTCCTGGACTGCGGTAAATTAGTTGCGGAGCCTTTATCATAACCAGTCAACCTCCTGGGAAAAACCGTTGATTTTCCCCTTCTTAACTGCAATTTGGGATTATTGCTTCTCAAGCTTTTTTATGTTGGAGTCGTTCTATTACTTTTTTTGAACGTCTATGTCGTCTTTTTATTTCGTTGATTTTGGCGGCATTGTTTGGACGCTCACCTTTGTGAGCTTGCAGTACCGTGTTGAGGTACACCTAGCTTCCGCAACGGCTCCTGAGCCGCTGCCTCCTTGACCGCCATGTCATCCGACCTCAGAACCTCGAACTGATCGGCATCTGATCGGGTTGCGTTTACTAGTAGCTTTTTCTATGCATTTCATTAGAGTCTTGAACATCATAGCAATGGTATCAAAACAAAATATAATATTATATTTTTGAACCTTTGTTTACATATTGGAATTGAAAATATACCTACGTGTATGGGAGTTGCTGTGGCAAAAGAATACAGAAAAGTTACAATAAATATAAAAACATTAAATGAATATATACATAAATTCAAAGTCGATAATGTCAGTATATTACTCAGTCCGAAGACAGGAATACAATTTGTTGATGCAAAAGGTATTGTAAGACAAAGAAGAAATATATCTCAGCTCAAAAATTGCATTAAAATTTCAGGTTTTAAAGTTGAGAAGCTTGTGCATTAAGAAAAAAGGAGCAATTTTCATTAAACATGATACAAAGTATTTTGTGAACCTAACAATTTACTTCCTATAATATTGAAATCTGAATACAGAAATTTAGCGAAAACATAAAAATGCATCTTATGGCTTTATCTTAAGTTCATCTTTTAATTTTTCTCTCTTCATATTTATGACAATTGAATGTCGTCACACAATGTTAAAATATCATTCTAATATTATGCATTAGTTTCTTTTACAGCCGATAGGAAGATTCACTAGTAAAGACTGCGAGATCAGTTTGCTTTACTGGTGTAGTACATCCCAAGCAGCAGGGAGGGCGAACAGACCATTTTGCTGGAGACCTTATTTACGAAAACTAAAGGTTCCTACAAAGGCCGAAAATACAAGGTCAATAACGTCAAACTTAAGCTTCTAACCGACAGAGATTTTTCTATTTGGGTTAGCTCATTTTGTTACTTTATCGCTGACGCTTGTGTTTCAAAGTTTTATGCGTGTTCGTTTACCCACCCGCCCACTCACTGTTGGTCGTCACCCTCCCTGCTGCTGTGTTTTTCAGTCAAAATTTTTATTGAGACCTATACGATATCGCGAATGAGGATGATGTAAATTTATCGTGATAAATCCGTGTGGGGTAGCTTGCGCTTTTGAGAAGAAATTTTTGAATTTAATCAGATCCATATCCACTGAACACCAAGTCTGATGAATGTTTCGCAGAGTATGTGTATCGACTCCATTAAACACAGCCAAAAGATTGCAGTTATCTCTGATCACTTTGGGTATTTGTGTATATCGCTGAGTAACATAAATTACGTCTGTATTTTTGTGTCTGCCTCGGGAAAATATCCGAGTTGGATTTGATTGTTTGTCCAGCATCACATCATCGTATGCTATGAGATTATTAATACGTCCATCGAGATCATCTACAGATGGTGCATCGTTGATATCGGTGATAAAATTAACAACATCGTTGTCCAACGACTTTGCTTCTTCATTAAAATCTTTAAGCACATCGTAGCATCGCCGATCATCTACGGATGGAGCAAGCAAATACAACTTATCCCACTTTAGCCATCTCATTATCGGACTAAGCAATAATTGCGTCTTACTAGACCCAGATGGACCTATGATAATTGCTTTGATAGAATTTGATAACGCTGCATGATGCTTGATTGGCTCTTGCTTTCATGTCGCTGAGAAGTCAATGACATCCATGTTATACAAATATAATAAATAATATGAATTTATATTGTGTTCGATGCAGAGCATCCACCCCCACCAATAGATTAACAACAATAACAACAAAAAATAAAAAACTTCCACGCACAGGCGAGTGTGTACGATGTGGTATGCGCAGATACAAATTTATTTCATCTCATACGAAGACAGATGGTGATATCGCTGCTTCACTGGGTAAATTACCAGGGACTCCATGGGCTAAATGCCCAGGAGAAAAACATCTTCCAGGATATAATTATTGTGGTCTTGGAACCCGACTTGATATCCGACTTGACGAACGAGATCAACCAAGACCCGGAGAGTATCCAATAAATGCGATCGACCAAGAGTGTCATATTCATGATGTTGCGTATAAAAATAAAAATTTACAACAACGACATATCGCAAATGTGAAGTTGATTCATTCGTTAAATTCCATAGCGAATAAATCTCTCAGAGATAAACTTGCTAGCTTCCTAGTAAAATCAGCGATGAGAGGTAAACTAGTGCTAGGGGCTGGTAATTAATTATACATAACTATTAAAACGGAATCGATTAAGAGGATACTGGAGAGGCAGAGCAGCGATTGGTAAACTTGCTGATGCAGCAGGTGTAGCACGTTCTGTTGCTGCGAATTGGTTAGTACGATAGGCAATATGGCAAATTTATCTACCACCACCTAAAAATATTCAGTATGCACATTTTTATGTCAATGTTCCCAATGAAGTTCATCAAGCAGATATTTTAGTTTCACCTCATGATACTATTAAAACACGTAGACGTCAATCACGCACATATAAATACGCGTTAACTGTCGTTGATGTTGCAAGTAGATATAAAGAAGCAGAACCATATCAACAAAAGCAGCAGCTGAAGTTGCATCTGCTTTTGAACGAATTTATCAACGCGGTGGTCTACGATGGCCACAGTTACTACAGGTTGATCCTGGCAAAGAATTTCTTGGTGCAATATCATCGTTGATGAAAAAACAACATTAAAATCAGACGAGGGCACATTGCAATTCATCGCGATCAGGCAATCGTTGAACGATTTAATCGAACACTTGCTGAGAGATTATTTGGATATCAATATGCAAAGGAAACATCCGCTGACCTTATGTCCGGGGACAAAAGATCTCGTGAATGGTTTGCAAGATTACTAAGTGTAATAGCTGAGTTAAATAATGAAATTACTCGTGCAACTTCCATGAAACCCATCAGCACGATCACAAAAATAAATATACCAATACAACGACGTGACTCTTCCTCTCAACTAGTACTAGGTAATGTGACTATCAGATATTTATGTGAACCTGGTGAACTTGATGAGGGTAAAAAAGAGCAACTGATCCTATTTGGAGTGTGACCACACACAAAATTTCCAGCGTGGTAAGATCCAAGGGTAGACCTGCAATTTACAGACTAGATTCAACTGCTCCTCAGCGTGGATTTGTACGCGAACAGTTACAAGTAATTCCTAAAGATACACAATTACCACCACCTTCACTTCTGTAAAAGCAGAGCACTTCTACGTCGATTACACCCAAGACAGGTCAATATCACATTTTCATGTGTGTGCCCTAGATTACTATCGATCCGATCAACAGTAAATTGTTTCGGATAATTTTTCGAATAATTCCACGACATCATAGTGTTACAAGTCGTACAATGATTACTCTGTTGTTGTTTCAGTGTCATGATAAAATCAACATCGAGATCAATATCACGTTTATTTTTTGTCAGATTGTTGATAACCAACTAATCGTTTTTGACAACATCATTAATGTTCCTATCAGTTATTTTTTCAGTCATCACATAATTCATGACAACTCTCTTCAGCTGAGATACTTTTCTGACTCTCGACACCGCTAGATAAACTAAATTTGACCATTCGATCCGATCATCGACGATCCAGATATTTGTATCAGAAACAGTTAATCCCTGCTACGAGTGAATCGTCATAGCGTAACCTAAGGTCCATGGTGACTTATTCATCTTTAACGCGTTTTGAACTGCGTTAACATCAACAACAACAATATCATTAAATACAAGTTTTTGTTTCTCATTAGTTCCTGGAATATCAACTTCGATATTTTGTTTTCGTGTAACTGATTGGCGATAACAAAATGGAAATTTCAAATCCGAACATTTCTCTTTGTGTAACAGAAATAATTTCTCCTGAAGTGTATCACGAACAATCTTCCGACTTGCAGCTATCAAATCAGTGGGTTTCCATAAATTCCACAAATCTTCCATTGGTGTTTCTGGAATTATTCTACGCATTATTTCACATTGAATTCTATCTGGCTGCAGTCTGATCAATTTTTAAAATTCTTTTAGCGTTTCATCGATTGCTCTATGATCATCAGTTATCTCCTCGTAATAATCTACAGACTTTTTCAGCCATTCGTGTGGAGATAATCCAGTAAAACGTGGAGGTTGACCATGATCACCACACATGATCATAGCAGTATTTTTTTTATTAATAACCAATCAAGAAATATTTTTAATACATCCAAAGACACCGTATAGATCTCATCCGAAATAATAATATTAGGAATATGTTTTATTCCCATTCTCGACGAATCCCACTCATCTCCTCTCCAACGAAAGAAACTGATACGTACACGAATTTCGTTCATTTCGCTATGTGTGAGTGTGAGTACGATCATACTGATGGAGTTTGAATAACTCTTACGAAATAATTCAATCACACCTGTTGTTTCACCTGATCCACCACATCCGTTGGGATAAACAGTCTTATGACGAATTATAGGATCAAATATAGATGGAGCCGATGATAATTCTGATAAACCATTATTTTTTTATAAAATATCACTTCTGGTTTATAATCATCAAAAGCATAATAATCCAAGATTTGCTCTCGTTTTATCCGCCAACCACCCCAATCAGCATGATCACCGATACCAAATTGTTTCAGTGATTCCAAATATTTTCTGCTGATATAAAATGAATCTGTTGCAACTCTCACAGCGGTATCAACAAATCCATTAATCATTGATAATAAATTTATCGAAACATAAGCAAGCATCGAAGATCTTAAATGAGTAAACTGCGGTGATTCACCTTCGATGTAACTTACAATCGTGCCTAATTTAGTTCCATCAGAAAAATAAGCATTTTCTCGATTCACAAATGTATTTTTCGATGTTGTATCGGCAATAATAAAATCCAATTCAGCATCATCGATGATTAATCTACAACAATGTCGTCGGTGATCATATGAACCTCCTTGTGTAAATTTACCGATTATTTTTAGTCCTAGATCTTTTGCGGTTTTATTTTCATAATCGGTTATTTCCGGATTTTCATCATCGGAATAATTTTTCTGTGGCCGTAACCAAACTTGTTTTTGGCAACTATATGATATGATAGCTTCAGTCAACGTCAGTGAAATCAAATTTTTTTATCCAGCATAAATTTTATTACAACTATTGGAGCCCAAAGTTTTTCTGAAAAATGTCTTCCAAACCAAACATAATCGATCGGATGTAGATTCAATGTAAATTCAAATTAATTAATTTTAGCAAATCCTGTCATATCAAAATCAAGTAAAGGTCCTTTTATCGAAACTCTAACCATTTCATGTGTTGGATGACCAAATCGTTTGAAATACTCAGAACAATCTCCGAACCCAAGAAAACTTCCTGGATAAGCCGCTACCATGTCAGCCGATACAATTTTTTTATGATCCTATTTCGTGTTCCATAAACCTCCATGACCATACTGGATACAACTCAGTTGAATGTCCTCGAGAAATTCCCGACGTGTTTGGCATCCACGGGTTTTTCTTTTGAGCAGCATGTGCAGCAACCGATGGAACTGTAAAACAAATACCGAGTAAATGTTCAAGATCGTCATTCGAGTACTTCAAAGCGAGATTTTTCATTTAGTCGTGGAGATATTCTGTACGGTACATTTCTCCGTTAGGTCGTACAAACTGGTCATAACCGGAATCTTCTGAACTCGAAAACAACCACACAGAAACTGGATCACTCTTGCTGATATTTCCGATAAAATCAAACATATTTCCGCTGTAGAATTTAACAGTTCGATCTCGTGGAAATATCATTACATCACTCGTCCACGCATGCGAATTATGATCAGTAATCACTATTGGATCTCCTCGTGATTTATATTTCGATTCCTATAAAATTTTACCTGTTAGTGTTTTTATTGTTCTTGGAAATTTTAATTTTCTTTCCAACTCAGCAACATCGTTGATGGACGCTCCGGTATCTTTAACTGTTTCTGCCCAATCATTTATTTTTTTACGTCTCTGTTCTGTAAAACCATTTCCTCGTTTTGATTTTATAAAATGTTCTGTAAATCATTCAGCAACACAATTTAGTTTAGAAACTTTCATCGGAAGAAGTTTGTCAATGTCAGGTTTATCATTCAGTTTATATATGGCATAAACAACTGCCGTTACAGGATATGCTCGTTCATAATAAGGTCTATCAATTCCAGTCAGTATCCTGGTTTTGAATTTTTATTTATCGTTACAATACCTCCACTATGACCCTGACGAGACATGCGAACAGGATCACGTTTGTCACGGATAATCCGTGTGTCGTCGTCTGTTGCTACGATAAATTTTATTTGAATAATATATTTTCGTGCAGCGTGGAGATAATTAATAATTTGCGCTTCTAGTTCATCATTCATTGTAGCATCGACAACATCACCGGTGTCGCGTATAATTCTGAATGTTGACCATGTAAGAGCTGCACCATGATCGCGAAATTCTTTCTTGGCATCGTTGATACCATCGATTATATCCATATTCGTTAAAGCCAGATCTTGCATCGAAAAACTAAATTTAGGTGGCAGTTTGTCGAGATCGAATCTGGCTTTAACAGGCTTAATCGCAGATAATCCCATAAATTCCTCCATATTATAATTAAGCCAAATATATATTTAAATTAAAGTTTGATTATATATATAATGATTGAAGCAAAGAATAAATGCAAGTGGCTCATGGTCGGTTGTTCACTTCCTTGTTAAAGGGCTTGCATAAATGAATTCTGTGGATGTCACATGCAAAGCGTTCGTAGGAGGAGTCTAGGACCAAAACCATGCTTGAAATGTGGTGTTGGGGTCAGAGGAAAAACGCAGTTGTTTGTACAATATGGTGGCAAAAGATACAGAGAGCTAAAACGATAGTATGATAAAAAAAAAAAATAATACCGATGGCGTCTGTAATAAATTCCCCATAAGAAATGCCGAAGACTATCTAGCCAGATTTTCACCACAACAATAAAATAATAATTTAGACAAATAATATTATTATATAAATGGAGCAAAATGAATTTGTAAAGCATCCAATCATTAAAAATTATGAGGCAACTCGTGATGGTGTCATCAGGAACTGTTGATTAAAAAGACCAGTCGGTGTTGTTGATAATACTGATTATCTCAGATTTAATGCTGGAAAAGAAAAATATTTATCCCATAGATTCGTATATGAATGTTTTCATGGACTGATCATAGATGGATTTGTGATAAATCATATTGATTCAAATCCGAAAAATAACTCTTTATGTAATTTGTAGGCTATTTCACAGAGTCAGAATACTGCACGTGGGAGTACTGGCAGTAATTGAAAGTCTCCTAGATCAGTTAAATCTGTAAATATAAATACAGGCGAAGAAATAATATTTCCATCGATGAATGCAGCTACCAAATATTTTGATATTGTCCCACGTTCGTACAGTATGTCGCGGATAATTATACAAATCAGCATTTTCGAAGAAATTTTAAAAAAAATTACATTTCAGTATACACACATGAAGGGAGATAACTCCGTCAAGCAAATCTCTCTCTGATAGAGTAATTTAGCAGTTGTCCCTCTTGATTACATGACCGTCGCGATTTATTTGTGTGTGTGTGTGTGTGTGTGTGTGTGTGTGTGTGTGTGTGTGTGTGTTTCAGTAACTTAATTGTCTGGAAGCAATTAGCTGTCAGTGGATCAGTATAATTTATAACAGAAGGATATTTACATCTTTTCACTCTGATAAATTCAGATCATTCACAAGTTTGATATATACACGCAATCCAGGTAGGTTATATTTATATCTTCAATGCAGCCGTGCAAATTCCAGGTAGGTTATTTTTAGATCTTCAATAACATTCAATACGCCGCTTAGTACGTCACGTAACATCTGTTTACTGAACTCCCAACGACATCAGGCAGATTTATTTTAGAAATTAAAATAAATCCACACTGCAGTTTATTCAACATTAGGTAACTTCTGAAACGTGTGTGAAATTTATTTTAGAAATTAGAATCCACGCTACAGTTTACAATAATTGTGACTTTCTTCAGTATACTGGTCGTACGTAAGTTGCCTGCTTATCTACTATAGGTAACTTCATAATGATTTTTTAAACGTACATTTGTAACACGAGTCTGTGGCGCAGTGTTAAAGTGTCGAATTCTCGTACTCGAGGTCTTGAGTTCTATACCCGTGACTGACACATTGTCGATGGTGCCGGTACGATGCCATTTTTCACAATTAGTGGGCCTCCGCCCAGTTTCCTCGAACTTCAACAGAAAAGAGTATACCCTCCCACCATGTTACCACGTGGTGGGTGCACGTTTGTACTACCCGGGGTTGATTATGGGGGAGGGTGTGCAAAAATCTGTTGAACGTAGAGAAGGCCCCGTTTATGTGTTGTGCAGTCCTTAGAGCTAAGATTATAGTTAAAATTATGTGTTGTGCAGTCCTTAGAGATAAGTACTATAATTAAATTTGTGTTGTGCAGTCCTTAGAGCTAAGTTAGTTATGTTTATATGTGTGTGCAGTCCAATAGAATTAAGTTAGTTAAGATTGTGCCGTACTTTATGTGCTGTAAATATGCTTGATGCTGCAAATACTGCTGTAGTTAAGATTATATGTTGCGCCGTCTTTATATATAATACTATAATTAAGATTGTATATCCTGTAAATACATTTCTCGTTGTGTTGTGTAAAATATTTTTTTATTTGAAACAAATATTTATTATATAATGAATTTTAAAAATATGAATGTTATTATTTCTGCGATTGATAAATTACATGACTGTGTAAAAATATCTGATGAACTTAATCCTCAAAATATTATGTGTGATTTTGAATCATTACAACAACGAAAATTTGAGAATAAATATACATTACCAGCCGATTACAGGTTCATAAAGTTGATTCAGCAAGCAATGTTACAGTCGCTGGCAATAGTCACAAATGCACAGGTGAAATTATTTGCTCCCCTTACACACTCAATCGAGAAGATTAGATCCAAATTATCTCACGAATACGAAACAAAAAGAACTGTGAATGCTCGTATAAGACAGTTGAGAGAGGATATATCTGCGCGTGAAGTCGGTGATGATTGTGATTGTGAAAGCGATGTCACCAGTGACTGTAGTGACGACGAAACTAACACTGTCACAGTGACTGTAGTACCAGCTAAACAAGACGGATAATTCATTTCTGACTACAGTAAAAAAAAAATATTTATTTATTTTTTATTCTGATAATATTTATTTCAGAATCAGATTTATTCAAAATCAGATAATAATAATATTTATTTTTTATTCTGATAATAATAATAATTACTCAGAATCAATTTCATCAGAATCAAATAATAATAATAATAATAATAATAATAATAATAATAATAATAATAATATATTTTTATTCTGATAATAATATTGACTCAGATTTTATTTAGATAATTTATTAAAATTTTTTTTTGTTCTACGATCTCACATACAGATTTATATTAGTGATTTATTCCTCAAATTCAACAAGTGTCCAGTTTGAAATGTGTCCTTGATAACAATGGATTATTACATCGTAGATAAACAACATTGATTGGTTCTGATACAATCAAATATCCTGGTGGAACTTGAGGTGTAAATGGGTATAAGATATATCCTTGTTGAGCTTGGTTAGATTTTTCAAGATCTAATTGATAACTGCCATCAATTACATCACATACAAGATTAACTCCGATCGTCGATGTGATATTTACAATGCCCGGTGAAACATGGTGGCCGCCCGCGTACGGATCGTTATTGTACCCGAGAATACTTGCTGGAGGGTTTATTTTTCTCCATGCTTCGATGATTTGTGGAAAGTATTCATTAATAACATTATCAACCTTGATATAATCCTTGTAAAATTTGAAATTTGGTAAATCGGCTTCAGATATTGATAATTTCCTTAAAATTTCTTGTTTGTTATCTGTTAAATCAATACCAGATCACACAAATTTATTATTGGTAAGTTTAATATCTTCCTTGACTTTATTTATTACTCTTACATTTTTAATAATTTCATTGCGAATATCCTCATTGGGGTACTCAATTATGTATTGCGAAATTTATTGCGTAGTTCATTTATGTAAACATTATAAATAAAAATCATAGAATCAAAAAATTATGTAATCTTACCACGATTGTTCGTTGTTTATTACGATCATATTGAAAATTCCAGCCTATGTCTTCTCCTGTGTATGGTATAGGCGCCGGATCACGTGATATAAAATCCCACGTTTTAGTACCACGTGGGCTATAATCGAAAGCAGTACTTTCTCCATTGTATCCTTTTTCGTCTGTAGTATAATTATCTCGCAGTGGCCGTGGGAGAGATTCTTCTCTTTGATGTACAGGTGCAACATCTGGCTAGCCCAGCACAGTTCTGATTGATGATTGTTATAAATCTACAGCATAATCTGGAGTGGATATTTCAATCGCGGCTGAAAACGTTGGTTTGTGAAGATAGCTATTTTGGATTCTTTTCCTGTGATAGATTTGATTCTGCGCTGGAATTCATCATTGATCTATTTGGTAACTGCCAGTAGGTATACTTACAACTTGCCAATCGGGAGTTCCGTCAGGTTTATTTTTATTTGCAAATATCAACGAGTTGTTTGGTTGTAATCCACCGAATGATTTAGACCTGATATTTGACCAACTATAATAAACTCGTAATTGTGCTAGTGCTATTTCGCTGGATGGAATTGCAGTTGGAAAATTAATACTGAACTCAGGATTGGTTGAACTTGCTGATATCATTGTGGTTTTTGGCGGTGCTGTATTAGTGACCATCTGTTGTAGTAGTTCTTGCGATGACGACATTATTATTCTAAAACCCTGATTTTAAATCAGGATTTTTTCTGGTTCTCCATCTACTAATGCCTCTTTGTAAATCTTAATTATTTCTGTGAACTCGTTATCTGATATTATACCGTCGTTGAGATACGACGAAATCAACGATGATAGTTTAGAGCATGCTAACGTCGCCACGTGTAGTTTTATTGTGTATTCGTGTAATTTTGCATTTGTGCATGTTGATATTTTTTTTTTTTTTTTTTTTTGGGCGATGATATTAAGATTGTTGTTGCAGCTGAAACACAGATTGTTACAACTGCTGACGACGTCATCGTTGCTGCTGATAGAAATACACCAACTGCAGCGACGATAGCGGACGCTGAATACACAACTACGTCAACGACAACTACACGTCTGCGATATTTTTTACTTCTGCGCTGTACTCGTCAACGATATTTTTCAGTTTGGTTTGCCACATACATACTTGATTATATCTGTACTTTTGAACGTCGATCATTATATTTTTATTAAGTAATTAATTGAGGTGTTTCAGCGACATATTCCAGAAACCACCAGTAAGACGCTGCAGTTAATTTTGTATCAGATGGTTCCAGTATAAATATTTCTTCGGCATCTTTATTTAACACAATAGACACAATACCAGAAAAATCATCGGTTGCATGACGCCATGGATACGTGGTAAACATCCTAAATTTTGCAGAGCAGAACACGGACAGCCTATACACACCTATATACTGTAAGTCTGATGGTGTTATTTTGCTGTGTCCATGTTACTGATTTTGACGCTGTTGTCTATACAATATTGTTAATCTGCTTGTGAGAAATTTTAATCAGATTAGTTTTTTCAACGATGTCAGCAATTCCACTGACAATATCGTTTAGTCTTGTGTTAGTGTCAGCGAGGTTTATATCAACGTTTGCTGGACTTCCAAAAAATTCACTAATGGTTCTGTTTACGTTTCTACGAAAATTCAGAAACAACTGTACATGGTTGGAAAAGTCAGTTCTAAATGCGATCATTCCATCGTTGATTGTCGTCAACGAAGTTTGTCATCGAGATGTTGCTATCGTCGAGGTATTTTTTTTTGTTGTAGCGTCAAAATCTGATTCTGGTGTTCTGAGATTATTACTACCATTATTATTCATCTCGAGAAATGCATGCATCATACCACCGTTAACTGATATGAACTTGGATTCTTGATCATCGACGTATTTTTTTTGTTGCTGCGTCTGTGGGTATGGCTGGGTCTGCTACGTCGGTAATTTTGTTTTGTTTCATAACAATATTATCAGTGAAAATATCGCCGGTTTTCTTGGCATAATTGTTGATTGAATTTCCAGAGTCTTGTATTTTACCTTCATCAGCAAACGTAACGATATTGTCCTGGATTGCGTTTGTAATTCGTGCGATGACGTCTGTTAACTGGATGTTAACGACTTTATTGCTGTCTACGCTTGCAAGATTTAAAACATCATCAATTTCATTTCTGAGCTGATCAAGAGTTGCATACTTAGATAAATCACCTGTTTGCTGAGTTTTACTAGCTGATCTTCCGTAAATATCTACCATTATACTTTAAGATCTGTTTAAAATGTTGGACAACGATGTAGACTCGTGCACACCTTTATGAGGTGGTGTTGTTGATGATGATACAACATCGAGTACAGCGAGTACTTCACGGCCACATAGTGGCGGATCAGTTATTTTTTATATTGGTAAAGTTGAATACCAGATTGAACTATTTTGCATATTGCTCACATATTTTAAAAATTCTTTTGGTGGTGCCAGTCCATACGAATCAAAATAACTAATTCCACGTGGATCAATCGCGAATGCAACCCAGTGAGTACCTGGACCAGAACTTCCATCGAAATTAATGATAACAGTTTCAACATTCTTTAGTTTGTGTGGTAACTGATCACGCATAAAACACCTCTGAAGTTTTTGATACTTAATCGCTCAGCAGCATCAAGTAAATCAAAACTGGACATAGGAAGGAGACGCTTTGTGAATAACGAAGTGTCCCGAGCAGTCTTAGACCATTTCCCTTTTTTTAAGATCTTTTTATTCCTTGTCCTATTGCTTTTTTTAATGCCATTCCAGCAGCAGATCCAACAGTACCAAGTGCAGCTGCTTTTGCAACAGCTGGGGCTGCAGCGGCTATCAACGCTGGTATAGCTGCGAGAAGTGGAAATATACCACCCGTCTTGGATATGTTGCTAATGGCACCCGCAGACAAATCAAGCCGTTCGCCGGTCTTTGATCGTTTGGCGTCTTTGAAATGCTTGAGTTGATGTTCTGTAAGTGATAGTTTATTTGGACCACCTGAGATCTGTGCTGAGTTCAGTAATATTTTCATTCCAGAATTCTTTCTTGATACTGATTGTAGCTTTTTAATCTGACCAGCTGTCAGAGTAACATTAACGTGATGATATGACATTATAATATCATGAGCTATTTAATTACATGGTTTAGCCTGGGGCATCAATGACTCTTATTCGTCCACCAACACCTTCAAGCAACATTGTTTTATCGCTGAGTATAACAGCGATTGCTCTGTAATTAGCAATTACTCCTCGTTACACGAGCTCGAAAGTGTATATCAACTACTGATTATCTGAACAAATCCAAGTGTTCCAGTGAGAAAAAATAGATTGGATACAGTGTTGTAAAATCCCGCTGAGATATTTGCAAACCAGTATCAACATTTTGATCACGTTCCATGAATGTCATTAAACGATGATATGCACGTGCAACATGATTGTTATCAAAATCCCGTAATATATCCTCAGCTGGTTCTTGATGTCCATTTATCCTCAGTGAAATTTCAGGAACACCAAGTTTGTCAAATATCATTATACTTCGTGTTTGTTAGTTTACTCATGCAGCATCTTGGAAAGCAATAAATATATGTCGCGGTGCATAGACACCTTGTTGTGATGCTATCTGCCATGTGAATAAACCTTTAATGTTACTTTGAACACTATCTGTGGTCATCGTCAATCATGATAATGTTGATTTGCCGCCTCTATCCATAAAAGAAAGTGGCCGCTGTTCTTCCGTTAGTGAAAGAGTCATTGTTGGCATCCACAAAGAAAGTTTTGTTAGTATTACTTTTCCTTGAAGTGCCACGGTTGCAGCTGGATTAACTCCTTCAGCGTTCCATATTGCATCATCGTCGGTAGGTTTTCTCACAAGGACGATTGTGTGTTTTGCCCCGAAAATTACCTTTCTAACATTTCTACAAAATCCAAAGATATGTGACAGTGGAATTGCACATGAAAATACTTCATTGTCGTTCAACTTTGATTGACGTGTTGCGAATCCCAAGTTGAAATTAGCATTCATCGATGCAACTTCAGTTCCAGCTGCATTTAGTGTTACGTTTCTGTTTTGTGGTTGATCAGTTGTATCCTCTGAAGATGGACCAGCTGATCTTGAATAATCATCGCTGTATCTTGCAAGGCCAAGTATCGTTGTGGCAACATCGACGACGTTTTGACAGACCTCAATTTCCCGACCATCAATGATGTATATGGCACTTTTAAATAACGCCATGATACCATTATTAACAAAACCAACTCGATCACCAATTACGTCACCTGTATTATCTAATTTCAAAAGTCTACCTTCGATCTCAATACATGCCTCTGCGGGTAAGAAATATCTGCTTGTATCCTGAACTTGTAATTCGATTCTTCCACGTTCGTCAGGTTCACGTGCGTCATAAAAATAATACTGATAATCACGTATCGATTCATCCTTGAAAACTGGTGCGTCCACGTCGAATGCGGGATCAGATATACGTTTGAACATCTTTATTATATTTGCGATCCTCTAACACAAAGACCACTTCCTGCAGTCAGATCAGCAGCTATATTTTTTTCTCTCTATCTTTTCCTGATAGGGGTACACCAGCCATCGATGGCAACGCCATTGCTGCTAGTTCTTGATTCGCAGCTTGATTTATTATTTTACTAACATTCGCAGGCATAGCCAACTTCGCTAGTTTTTGATTTTCAGCCTGATTTATTATCTCACTAACATTTGCAGGCATAACTTCTGTGCTGAGTAATTTTACTGGCTGAGGTTTTCGTCGTACTAATCGTGCTAGTCTATCCTTGATTGATGAGAATGCTTTACCGGCAACATCACCGATAACTTTATCATAAACATCGATAGCTTTCATCCCCAGTTGCTTTGCAAATGGTATTGCTTTTGGGGCTTTCCTTCTAAATAGACCCTGAACAACATCACCGAATCCATCTCCATAGTACGCTTTATATGTAGGTAATCGCTAATTTATCACCTTGACCATGGTCGGTCCACGGTGAGCATGATGTATGATCATCTTTTCTTCTCCTAATGGATAATATAGCATTTATGGTCTGCTGTATTTTCTGATTGTTGACACAGACAATATAAGCAATTTCATAATTCTCCTGCCCAATTCTAAGTAACATAGCATATTAAGAAAGAAACAATAATTCTCTCCTTGCTTGATGCGTCTTTATCTGGAGGCAACCATATTCACCACTCGGCCAAGTTAACATCTCAGAATAACTTCGATTTCCTTCACATTGTAATTAACTCCCGTGAATTATCACGACTGTTTTACTTGGAAAATTCAGTAATTCACAGTTTAGTAAAAAATATAGAAATACAATTAACAATATGGTGAAGTATCTGACACTGATAAAATTATTTGATTTTGCCACATTTCCACATTTCCTTCCCTGTCTCCCAGCTCTCTCTCTCTCTCTCTCTATATATACACACACACACACCAGACTGAACGGAAAGTGCTATCCCTGGATTCTATAGAAGAATACTTGATAATAGTGGGCAGAATTAATATTTAATACAAATAATACTATCATACAGGTTAGAGAATTTTTAATTCGTACTCTACGGAGATTCGAACCCAGGTCCGCGGGTAAACGGCACCCATCGCCTTGCAAGCACGCACCAGCCCATATTCCGTCACGACTAAGCACGCATCACCAAAAATGATGGTGCTGAATCGGTGTTATATGTACTCGTGCGTAGCAGACATATTCGCATGACGACCTGATAAGTAATTCTCATCTATCTACACAGTCGTTCCGGATTCCTATGAAAGAAATCAAGATATACAGGCTTAATTATATAGAATAATAATAATAATAATAATAATAATAATAATAATAATAATAAAGAGGACTTTGTACAGCGCCTAATCTTTAGAAGCTCTAAGCGCTTTACAACATTTGACAACACTTAAAAAACATATATAATGATATGATTACAAAAATAAAAACAAACACCACGAAATTAGAAACAGAAAACATGCTGTAAATATTTAAGGTAAGGATACATTATTAGGTCTTTAAGTCTGTTCTTGCAGTTGAAATAGGTGAGTTTTAAGAGCGCTCTTGAATGCGATCACTGTGTCTTTGTGTCTAAGTGCAGTGGGCAATTCGTTCCACGTTGCTGGGCCTGGTATGCAAAAGAGCGTTGTCCATATGATTTCATCTTCATAGTGGGAATAATGAGAATACGAGTGTCAGAAGAGGAGCGTAAGTATCTTGCTGGTGTGTACACATGGGTGAGGTCGGATAGGTATGTTGGACTGGAGCCCGTCAGTGAAACGTAGCACAGAGAACAAATTCTGTGTTTAATTCTGGATCGAATGGATAGCCAGTGTGGGGTACAGAGCGGGGGGAGGCGTGCTCTGATCGTGGTACTCTAAGGATGATCCGAGAAGCTGTGTTTTGAACTTTTTGAAGTTTCTGGAGTAGATATTGAGACGAACCAGACAGAATTGAATTACAATAGTCCAATCTTGAAAGTACTAAGGAACACACAAGTGTTTTAGTGGCATCAACTGAAAGATACTTGCGAATGGAGCTGATGTGTCTCTGCTCAAGATATGCAGCCTTGCATATGTTCATGACATGTTGGTACAATGAGAGAGAACTGACAAGAGTAACACCGAGGTTTCGTACTGACTGTGAATTTAATGTTGGTGTTGCTGATATTTATTGTCTGAGGTAAAGGATGTGAATGAGAAAGACTTTGTGTTATAATCAGGATGGCTTCAGTTTTATCATCATTCATCTGCAGCTTGTTACATGTCATCCATGATTTCACATCGGAAATGCACCTCTCTACGCCTTGGATGGTAACTTCAACTTCAGTTGGATGGCTAGATTTTTATATTTGGGTGTCAGCATACAATTGGTGAGACACTGGATGATGATCTATGACACTTAAGAGTGGCTGAGCGTATAGAATGAAGACAACAGGTCCAAGAACAGACCCCTGTGGAACACCACAGCATAGATCAACTGGGCTGGAGTGTTTACCATTTGCGGACACAATTTGTGTCCTGTTGACCAAGTAGGACTTGAACCATAGTAAGGCCGTATCATGAATGCCAAATACATGCTGGAGACGGTGAAGTAATATATCATGGTCTATAGTGTCAAATGCTGCAGACAAGTCAAGGAGAGTGAGGACTGTAATCTTTCCGCCATCCAAAGCAGAGAGAAGGTCATTGACTACTTTCAGAAGAGTAGTTTCAGTACTGTGGCAAGGGCGATATGCAGACTGTACATTGCTAAAAAGACTGTTTGAATTCAGATGAGATACAAGTTGGGATAGAACAACTTTTTCTAAGATTTTTGACATGAATTGGAGATTAGAAACTGGGCGGTAGTTCTTTAAATCATTATGGTCGAGTGTTGGTTTCTTCAGCAGAGGCTTTACAATGGCAGTTTTGTAAAATGATGGAAATTCCCCAGATGAGAGAGAGGTATTAATAACATCAGTTAGTGAAGGCAATATTGGATCCAAGCACTCTAGCAGTGACGTCGGAATCGGATCAAGTTCACATGACTTTGGTGCACTCTTCATCACGATTGTACGTACTAAATCCATAGAGACAGGTTCAAATGCTGCTAACGGTTGCCGCTGAAATTCTGTATCGCAACTGTATGGTGACTACCAGTCAACTGAAATTGTGTTGTCAAGTTTATCTCTGATGGTTTGTACTTTGTCACGGAAGAAATTTGCAAACAGGTCCGGAAGGTCGACTAGAGAGAAGGTAGCTGGAAGTGGTGTACATTTGTTCCTTGACATTAGCTTGTTAGTAATCTCAAATAGCTCTTTGCAGCTGGAACTTTCCGTGATCTTGGTACTGTAGTGGGCTGATTTCGCTGCATGGACTATGTTTGTGACATTCTTCTTAGCGGCATCATAGATCTGCTTATGAATAGTGAGTCTGGTGGAAAGCCAAAGCCTCTCAGCTTACGGCGGTCTCTTTTAGCAGTGCGAAGCTGGTCCCTAACACTGCTATACCACGGAGCACACTTCTGAATTGCTACTCTGCACTTGGTTGCTGGGGCATGTTTGTCAAGCAATGAACTCAGGCAGTTATCAAGTTGTTCTGCTGTAGGAGGTAAGATAGTTGTTAGGTTTGCTTGGATGTCATGCATTAGTTTGGTTCTGTTTATCATACGGAGGTTTCTCTTAGTAGTGAATAAAGGTGGAGGGTTAGCGACTGATACGTCAAGATGGCACATAATGCAGAGGTGATCTGATGAAAGTTCGTGGGACACCAGGGAGGACTGTAGAATATTATCATCAGGTCTGTAAAGAATCCAGTCTAAAGTGTGACCATGTTTATGGGTGGGTTGGCTAACTGACTGTTTGAGGTTGAAAACGTGAATGGAATCTAGGAGTTTTGATGTGCATGGGTTTCCAGGACAGTCAAAGTGAAAGTTGAAATCTCCAAGAATAATCAGGTTGCCACCTATCGAATTTCCATACTCCAGGAGATTCGGAAACTGCTCCAAAAAGAGAGATTCTGTCAGCTTGTTTTTTCTACTAGGAGGAGGGCGGTAGAGGCAGAAAAAATGGACTGACCTTTGTTCCAGTGTGAGTGTAGTTTGGACTAGCTCAAACGATGTGTGGTAGAAATTGAAGGTTGTAGTGTAGTTAAGACGGTTGATTATGCAATTCTTTGCGATAACAGCAATTCCACCTCCGCGAGAATGGCGGGGGGAAGGACTTGATGGAGTAACCGGTGGGTGTTAGATCCGCGCACTTGGGTTCATCGCCTGATGTTTTTAGCCATGTTTCTGTCAGGAAAAGACGTCGATATTCTGATCGTTGATAAAATTAACTATTTCTGTGCGCTTTTCTGATGGTCCTACTGATTAGGCATTGAATAATGCGATGCGCAGTGGTATCTCTTCGATAGTTGACACAAAGGTTGACGATTTAATTGGAATTTGAACTAGGTTGTCTAAATTAACGGCCGAATTTTCAAATTTCTGTGCCGGAAAGGGCGAAAGGGAGATAACTGGAATTCTTCTTCCTGTTCTATGCCGGCCAGCTTTGAAACAACGCTTCTTTTTTCGCTTCCGTTTACAGTTATGGAATGATGAATGTAGTCCCAGGTCGTTTAGTCTAGTGCACAATGTAGTGTGGAGAACCAAGGAGTGGTCATTTAACGCAATTAACGAGGGTCTATCATAGCATAAACGGGTGGACTGGCGAGTATCACGTGATGGCGGTTTGTTCGATAACAAAGGAAGTTGTAACAGTGGAGCAAGACAGCTGAGAAAAAGTCTAATTTTTCTCGTTTCCAATACAAGAAGATGAAGAAACACATTCGAATAGAACAGCCAGTGCATGACGAACACAATAACGCAGACGAAGACAGACAACAAGCACACAGATCATGAAAAACGGCACAAAAATCAGGGACAGCTGCCTCAAATCGGTTAAGCGATAGCGGCAATCTTGAATCACACCAGACAGAACGGAAAGTGCTATCCCTGGATTCTATAAAAGAATGCTTGATAATAGTAAGCTGTATGATAGTATTATTTGTATTAAATATTAATTCTGCCTACTATTATCAAGCATTCTTAAGCCTGTATACCTTGATTTCTTTCATAAGAATCCGGAACGACTGTGTAGATAGATGAGAATTACTTATCAGGTCGTCATACGAGTGTGTCTGCTACGCACGAGTGCATATAACACCGATTCAGCACCATCATTTGTTGGTGATGCGTGCTTAGTCGTGACGGAATATGGTCTGGTGCGTGCAGGCAAGGCGATGGGTGCCGTTTACCCGCGGACCTGGGTTCGAATATCCGTAGAGTACAAATTAAAAATTCTCTAACCTGTATGATAGTATTATTTGTGTATATATATATATATATATATATATATATATATATATATATATATATATATATATACAGACACGCACTGAGAATACCGAGGTAGATCTTTCGCAACTTCTAGGTAAGTCCTAATGCGTGTTGATAGCTGCCATTCGGATAAGCTCGGTTATTTGCCAGACAAGGGATCGTCTGAAAAGTTGACAATGCATCACACTATTTTTTTAATTCTCAAATTTTATGTCAATACTATGATCCGTCCAATGGTACATATTGCGGAGGTGGTCCGAATAGACGGTAATTTCGTTTTTGCGAGGAAATGTATACTTTTTTTTGCAAACTACTGCGCCGACTTGCACCTCAGGCATAGGTTTGTCTCGCAGAAATGCCCGAGGTGGTCCGAATGTGAGCTAGATATATGCTTCCTAAAAGCTTCTATCTGTAAAGAACCGACAAGTCTTTTGACTGTGTCGTTTCTTTTCTCGCTTGTGAAAGTATTACTTATCGGACGGTGTAATCGTTTAAGCGTAGTCGCCAACATTAGGTATTTGCATTTAGCCCAGATTATCTACCTCTGTTGCACATTCATTAAAGCTATTGATGGCATATTCACAACACTCTGCGAAAATTATGCTCATTATGACATTTTATTGTAGCAATTTGGTTTGGCTTGGTGTTTTATGGCACAGTAACACAGAAAGGTTATATCTTGTCGAAGCAACTGGAGTAATGTATCTCACCCAGAAACAGTAGCCTTGATGGGTAGATTACATTTTCCAAATCAATTAGGCGGCTGTCATTAAATATATTCATGATTTTCAACAAAATTTGAAGCGTCAAAGGATCTCTCCAGTCGTTCCTGTTCTGACGCCATTGCTCTAATTTGACCCCACATCATATCACGCTGATTGATTAATGTATAAGAGAACAGTTAACATGTTATAGCGATCTAGTCGCCACCATTGGGTTTCCGTTTTTAAATTATGAATACTAATATTTGTTAGAAAACAAAGAAGCAAAATTCAATGATTACTCCATGATTTGAGGAAAACAGGCAATACTACAGGTATTTAAATTAGGCAATTCGAAATTGAACAAATTGTAAAATCTATTAAAATTAAATTTTTGGCGTGAATCAATGTATGCTATACCACTAAGGAAAAATGAAACATCTATTGTTCACGAGTTCCTGTCTCAAGATATTCTTAATTTAGTTACCATAGATAATTTCAAATCCTACGCAATATGGAAACCAAACGGTATTATACTTATTCAACATTTTTGTGATGCACATTGATCTCTACTGATAAAACAGCAACAAAAAACACAAACTAATAATTTCATTCAGTACTTAACTCTTATGTCAGATATGTCAGTTAAGTATAAAACTAAAATTGTTATTTGTTTTTTCTTTTAAAGTAGAAAAAGTTTTCGTACAGCATTCGGCAAAACTTCACTCCTTGTCATAAGATAAATGATTAACTATACAAATTACCTTGTTGATCTTCATTCTAAATTGCTTATAATGTCAACGCTATAGATGAACAATAGCTAGAAGCATGCAATATCGTAAGTATGAACAGAGATTTTTTTTTATTATACACAGATGCCCACAGCCCAGTGACCGAAAACTGACTTGAACGCAAAACGTAAGCAAGGTTTGTGAGACGCGGACTAACAAAGGCAAAACAGTACATATTAAAATTGTAGTGGCGGGACAAGCCTTATATTTGCATATTCAATTACGATCAATTTTACCAACATCTGTCTCGGAAAGGAATTAAACACATCAATACTTTAATATGCTTGGCTAGGATTACCTGATTTTTTGATACTATATATCGTTTGATGATACATATCATTTAAGACATAACCAAAGCTGTGCATAAATTCACATGCACTAACTCTGTTTTGGTTGTATACCTGTTTGAGTTAAACTTCCTGTTGTGTGCTGCTGATCTGCACTCATTTTAGAGAAGATGCTACTGGTGTCCGTTCTTTCTTTGTCGAAAATGTCATAAAATGAACTATTCGTTCCTGTACCTTTTTGTACGAAAGGGCAACATACTTGGATGTAGAGAGTATAGAAAAACTGTCCGATGACAAAGAGCTTTCTAACTAAGCTGGATCATATAAACCCGTGAGAGATAAATAACACTAATGAATTTTTCTAGTTAGGGCCCTAAGTAAAGAAATCTGTGCATTGACGAACTCGATATGACACTATTGTGAACGTTGAAAATTTCTAACAAAGAATTAGTTTAAGCTGACCGTCACGAATAAATAAATATACCCTTGGAGTTAGTTTAAGCTGACCATATCGAATTAAAGCATTGTCACTTGGACTTTGATTAAGCTGACCATCGCGAATGAATGGATAGACTTTTAGAGACAGTTTTGGCTGACCATCACCAGCGCATGGGCAGAATATTCGACTTCTTTAAGCTGACCATCGCGAATGAATGGATAGACTCTTTGATTTAGTTTAAGCTGACCATCGCGAATATATTGATATAATCTTGGACTTAGTTTAGGCTGACCATCGTGAATGAATAAATAGACTCTTGGAGTAAGTTTAAGCTGATTATCGCAAATGAATGGATAGATTCTTGGACGTGTTTGGTCTGAACATAGCGAATGAATGGAAAGACTCTTGGAGCTAGTTTAGGCTGACCAGCTCGAACGAATGGATAGACCTTAGGAGTTCGTTCAAGCTGACCAATGCGAATTAATGCTCTTAAAACAAGTGACAAAAAAGAATGGAAAGGAACAGGTTTTGTAAAATTCAACAAATAAGTTATTTCCCCAAGAATAATAAGTGCAAATGTAAAGAAAGAACCAACGGTATTGCGAATTAGATCACAAATAATCCTATAATTATAGACACAAGTCCTGATAATTAAAGTTCTGAATAAAACTTTAGTGGAAATCCACTAAAGTCTCACTCCACATTTCTGCGTAGTTTGTCCGTTATGCATGAAAGGGGACGGGAGAACAGAAATCAGAAAGAATTGTGATGAAAATGTGTACCATATTAAATTTATTTAGAAAACGAGGACTATTAATACTTTTATCGTTATTTTCACTAATGATTAATGTGCGGAAATTCGTCATTGACCTAGAATCAACTGCAGACGGTCGCTAGGATGTTTATATATGCGTATTATTGTGCCATGGGCGGATCACAATTTGATATACCAATAGTATCGGTATATCAAATTGCTTTATACCAACACGTTAAATGCCATGTTATTTTTTATGTATGTGGTATAAATATTTGTCCACTGACCTTTATTTCTGCACTGATGCCTTTTGGTGTTGTTTGTCATCAGTTTGGTTTTTTTCGGCGCTAGTCTCTTTTTCATCTCCTGCAGTTCTTTTTCATCTACTGCTAAACCATCAATATCATCTGCGAAGCGAAGGCTGGTGATTGGTCTTTCTCCGATGCTGACAGTGCCCTTGTGGTCATGCAAGGCATCCTCCATGATCCTTTCCAGGAAAATATTGAAGAGTGTAGGTGACAGTATAAATCCCTGTCTGACTCCAACTGTTCGAAACCAATCTCCTCTGCTGCCATTGATGAGGACAGCACTGGTGGCTTTGTCATAAAGGTGCTCAACAACCTGCAACAGGTTTGAGCTGATGTTGTACTTCCTCATAGTTGCCCATAAGGCTGCATGCCATACCCTATCAAAGGCCTTTTTGAAATCCATAAAGACGTGAAATAGATTCTGCTGATGCTGAAGGTATTTCTCGCAAAGGAGTCTAAAATTGAAGATTTGTTCTGTGGTGCTCCTTCCTGATCGGAAACCTGCCTGTTCTTCAGCAATAATTTTCTCTGCTTGAGGCTTTAGTCTGTTGAGAATTATCTTCAGCATGACTTTGCTCGGGTGACTGATCAAACTGATGGTTCTGTAGTTTTGGCATAGCTGTAGGTTTCCTTTCTTGGGGAGCACGATGACCAAAGATTAGGTCCATATGGTGGGCCATTCTCCATAGATCGATTAGAAATGCTAAATAATCTGTCAAAGATATACATTAGGCATCTATTACTATGTTCATTTATGATATGTCAGACTACGACCTGGAACCCCGTTAACAGTTAGTGTCAATCTAAATTACAATATGACAGCATCTGACGTAAAGAGAGAGGAGATGATTTTCTTTCTGAGTGGTAATGACCGAACAAACTAGGTTGCATACTATCTATTTCAAAGGGAAATGGCGCCACACGGCACTACAAAGACACGATGAGGTAGAAGGGATCCATATTGCAGTTGAGATTCATAGGAACCCCGATGCATTAGAGAGGTGATTGTAGGCATCATCGTATGAGAAGCGAGAAGGATTAGGTCGACACAAACTACCACCGGTGTTGAATTTGAGCAACCAAGTCATCAGGTTATGGTGTCATCTTTCACAATTTAGTTCGAAAATTCCCATCGATTTTATGATGAAATTTGTCATATATGTGTATTCAGCAGTATGCTAAATAATGGAAATATCATAGCCATACACCTCTTTTCTAGAACCACATACTCAGAACACAATCATTTTCTTTCCACGTTATGCATGATCATTCATGAATGTACATTTTTTACTATAACTGACAGAAGAATGTAGCTCTCTGCACAGGTTAATAACTTTAGTGCATAAAATCCTGAAATCGCATCATGGGATGACCGTTACGTTCTTGCGAATACAAACAGTAAACAAGGCGGACCGAATTGAAGTAGACCAAAAAGTGTCTGAATGACATGCAATTATGGGACACGTTACATACCAACTGTGTTCATTGCAGAGCAGGGAATTTTGACAATTAAAACTTTAAAATCTACCCGTTTTTATCAATATAGCTTTTAGCATTTAAAATATGTTAGCTCTGAAACACGACATTCAGATTTGGTTGTATATTTTGGGAATATCTTCCTGATTTTGACCTGGGAAGCAAATTTTAGTCTCAGCCTAACTTCATCTCAACACGTTGGAATCTAGCAGAAATTCGGTTACTTTGATTTTTGTAGTGTGCTCTTTCTATCATTCAGCCTCAGGTAGGTTTGCAAAATGATTATATAATAAAAACGTTGCTACATGTGTATCATTTTTTTTTTTTTTTTGCTTATCTATACTTTATTCCTAACTTTGTGCAGTATAGCTCAGAGAAACTCGTTCATATTTTCTAATTATTCATTTTTTTGTTAGACAAAGAACAAGGTCATGTTAATTTCTAAATTTACAATTGTTTTCGAGAGGTACAACTTTTAACAAATTATATTCACTTCAACATGGTAATTTCACGTTAAAACGTTTTACTAGATCTGTCTAACTTAGACAGCCTTGAATCATTATCTCCATATCTGAACGTCTACATCCCTTAGGACGTCACATACATCTGGTTTATACCTAAGAACTAATAACTAAGAACTAAAACGTCACAATTGCTTACTTACATGCGTGTCAAAGTTGAGGTGGCTACATAGTACAGAGCCAGACTACATGATAACTCCCTTGAGAAGTAAATTTCCTCCAAGAGCCACTATTATCTTAATCTTGAATGACGATAGTCTATTTTGTAATTCCTATGTAGCATTTTAGGTACATTTACGAGTTGTATTAGAAAATATTCTGAATATTCTGTTTCTTTGAACTTATCAATACATTTCCAGTTAATTTTGCCGCAGAACCTTTTAGTGTGACCCCACAATTGTTTCTGAGTACGATTTTAATTTCGTAAGTTGTTTTTGAGTAAGGCCGACTTTTTGATAGGACATTATTATCTAAATAAGTAAAAGGTTTATTTATGATTTCTACGAATTTTCCACAGGTCCATCGACTACTCTCCAACAACAGTGCGTTGTCTGATAATATCACAGAATAGCACCTGTGACTAAAACCAGAGTTACCGACATGTACATGAAAATGCATATCAAAGACGGACTGTCTGAACAACTCCAAATGTTCAAAGTGTGATTGGCTAAAAAAAAGACCTGTGGCAAATTTATTTACCCGTAACAAGGAAAGATTTCCCGCGGTTGGTTTGATATCCAAACACTGAATGAAGTCCATCAAGCTATTTTGGTTTTTCTTTCACACTGTCGAATCCGTGATCGACCATACGTCCGTGACCTGCAGCTGTATCTGCGACTGGCTATGCGCATGGCCAAGATCCATCGAGTACTCAAGACTTGTTTGTTCCCGCTCAATATCAAGCGATGGATACTCCTCTATGGCATCACCACTTACGTGTTTGGTCTTCGCGCTATTGCAAATGACAGGTTAACGACGTGTCAACACAAATCCAGGTGGCAGTTCTGTGTCTGCTGCAACGACTTGCAATTCCTCTCGCGTAAATGCACGGCTAATAGGTATTCCTGCATCAGGTGATGATGATCTCAATCGGTAATGGGTTGGTTGGCTTGGAGTATCAATCTGTTCTGAAATGTCAAACACGTCCACAGACCATACCGGGTCAGATGCACGACGTTATTACCTGCCTTCCAATTCTCCAGGAGAATACAAATACCGAAATACCGAACACGCTTGTCTCCAGAGCGGTTGTGACGTGGTGACTGTGAAATCATTTTCTGAGTAATCGTGACTGATTTGTGTCGAATTTCATTAGCTAGTTTTAATCTTGTCGTGCGTGTGACTTCTTTTGTTCTAGGCTTCTATGACGAAAAGATGCCGGGTTACGCATTCGTGATGCTGCTCTGGTCTGGTCAGCAGTTCTTGTGCGCACCTGATGACCGAATAACCGTTTCGCAAGTGCGCGATTAAATCGTTCCGCAATAGCTTGGTCACGATGCACACTGACGTGCCCGACACGTACTCGCACACGGTGTTTAGTCAGCAACAAAACCAGAAATCCGAGAAATTCTTTGGCAGAATCCACTTGTAACAAACGTGGCGATGTTAATTGTCTCGCTTGCATAATTGTGCCCGAGTGCATCTGAGACACTGGCAGAATCTTTGAACGTCAGCGTCTCCGCTTCTTTATATCAGCCAACCACAATATGCAGCCGGACTTGTTCACGATCGAGCACCGATACGGGGACAGCTACGAACCGGGCAGCGACAGCGCTTCTGGCCATAGAACACAATTAATTTTATTATATATTCTCTACATTTGTTTCTCAGTACTGGATTTTCCACTGTGTGACAATCAATATAAATCATATGTTAACCTAAAATACCTTCAAAGATGACTTCACAGTGAAGTTCTTGTCAAAGTTTGACCTGCATGTTTTTGAAAGGCTTTACTGTAAACAAACCAACGTGCAACGGAACACAGATTTTACTTCCGGATCATTACCAAGACCTTATTACTCACTGTACACTGTCGCCGAAACACACACAGACAACCACACCATAAGCTCATATTCAAAAGAATAAACAATTGCCTTTAAATCCATACCAAGAATGCCTAAATCTAACTCTTGTATCACCACCTAACGGATACAGGAAAAAATGCTCTAAAAATAGACTGGGACTATATTCGTGGGTACTGAACCGGAATTATTAATTGTGGTCTGATTCCTTCTGGGGCCAGCGGTTAATCGTTGTGGGCCTCGTGTAAGTGCTTGGGATATTCCAGGTTTACTTCAAAGAAGTATCCGTGGTCATCGTGGATGTAGTGATTTTGCACATCTATGCGGTGATCAATGTGTGCAGGGTCAATCCACTGAAATCAACTCACTGGCAATGATTGCATCATGGCCCATCCTTAAAAATTTATGGGCATCGAGAAACATGACGTAATTGTTGGGTCAACGGGGTTATATCCGGACACTTTGGGGCTGTCGGCACGAGCGTGCTTATGGCTGGACAAGGATATTCCGCCACGAAGCGATCGCGCGATAAACAGATGCAGGTCAATGTCCGTGACCAATTCCAGCTCGATGTTGGTATTGGACAGTGCATGCCAGCCCATACACGGAACTGAAAATTAGCGGGCGGGGTCGAGCTGTTACACGTGCATGGTGGTGCTGCGAAATGCGTCGGCAAGCAAAAAAAGTCTGTGCGCAGATAGATATCGTGGCAATAACCGGGGGACTTGCACGAACGCAGACAAAACTTTCTTGGCCTGTTCGTAGCTGGCGGCTGAAATACCTTCACGTGAGAATGATGAATAAAACGCTTCGATCGGTGGCAGCTTACTTTCGGCAAATTTGTTCCATTTGTTCATGTACTCGTATGGATTACACGCATTTTCTTGTGATCAAGTCCGTATTGGTGAGACAGTATCGACGAATGATTTTGAAGCTAAGATTGCTCACTAATTGCTTCAGTGACGAGTTCATAAGTTGGATCGAATCGATGAACTGCAATGAGGGATCGTAGCAGTTTTCTTCCCTTTAAACCGATAGGGGGCAGCATGGAACAAAGCTGTCCAAGATTACTTCCGGTATATATTTCCGGCTTAACAAACAAGCACTAAAAAGACAGCATGTTCATCTTGCTTTACAAAATGTCTCACTCGGATGGATTATGGACGTTATCGTCGGTGAGGGAGGGTTTAAAGAAAGACAAGTTAAGTTATCTGGGCGAAAAATGAAGTTAATCGATAGATAAGTGAATATTAGGCATAATCGGCGACATTGTAGTCGCAATGGAAATTCATATTTTCTCGTATCTGCATTAAATAAAAATAATTATTTCCACACAATTAACTGATCCTTTTTGAAAATATTTTCTAACAGATTCATATCCCTAAAATCGTATAAATCATGGACGATTCAGAAATTTATTCTGAAGCATTCTTTAGATAGTTACTGTCCGTGGAGAGATAGTACCAGCGGATAAAAGACTTGTCATAAGCGAACACATTAACAGCGATACCCGGGTTCAGCCTTTCAAATTTTTTCAGTGTGGCTTTGGTCACTTGCACGGAAAACTCCATATCACCAAAGCTGGGTTTACTCTAGTGTTATCGATATTTTTGAGGCCTGTTTTGATTGTCGCTGGCCAGGTATATTGCTAAAAAGATGGCCAACTCAAAACAACGATTATCAAAATTCTTCATGTTGATCACTGACCTTGGCGGGACCCTTTTAGGTGTTGCTCTATAACTGGATCCATGAAACGGTGATACTGCGAGAGATGGATCTCAACCTGGCCACATCTTTGGAGTGTCCATCCTTATCCTGTATTGGTGTATTTCTCCAGCGTTTCGAGATCTTTTGAATTTAATCATTGATGACGTTGCTGTCTTTGAGGTTTAGGTTCACGTGAGCACCACTGTGAATCCACGGTGAAACAGTTTAAAATCCATTCTTGTCACGACTAAGTGGCATAATCAGATGGGCACTAAGAACAAAGCTTTGATCCCAGCATGACCAAATTCTTTGTAACACCGCTACGATTCCAGGAAACAGAGTTGTCAGCAATTGTCGAGCGTCGTTGTAGGTGGGCGGATAATGACAGCGTGATTTTCCATCTCACCACTATGTTTCTGAAATTTTAGTTCGGGCACTTGTGATTTTGTGTTTTTGCACGAATGTACTCGGCCGCTTCAGTAGCGATAGCAGAGGTGAGACGATGTTTTTGTTCATCCTCAGCACGACGACGGTTTTATTTATACGAGTCCACTATCCCAAGAATGTCAGCCTTTATTGCGCCACTGTTTATTCTGATAAGGTGCTCGCGCTAAAATTGTCTTAGCTGTTTTACCGTTGTTTTGTTGGTTTTTCTTGTTGTTGATGTTGTTGCTGCTGCTGCTGCCTCAGCGGCAGCCGGTGTTGGTGGAGGTTGTGGATTCAAGACAAAGATGGGTCGAAATAATTATGTACATCTGCTCTTTCTCATACGCTTGGTATTCGTATACCGTGCTGCAATACTAGTTGAATTAGATGTGGTACCGTAGGCAATTCTATACTAAGCGTATCTGTAATTAGGAAATTTTGTCGATGATTTGTTTTATTTTCCAGGGTCAGAAACTGCGATCTCTTCAATCCTGGTAATTATTTCATCTATTTCGTTTGTTGTTGTGGCATCTGTTTGTATTTGTGCTTTGGCAGCCACGGGCGTTTGTGCTTTTGATATTTGTCAATTCATAGCACTCCCGAACAGACCCACAAGGCAAAATTGGTGCGTGATTTGTATCCGATGCCACTTTTCAGGCATAGTCCTGAATCTAATCCCTCATGTACTATTTGCATGTGTGCTCTGCAGTATTCGTAATGACATGGTCTGCCACAAGGTTCGTAAGTTCCAAGGCGGTTGCTTTGAATTTGTTGCATTCCAATACCACGGGGTTTCTACGTTCCATTGCCATGGAGATTCCTATTTACATACACGTGGGCGTTTATCTAAATGACAAAAACATGGCCACGTTTTACTCGTACTCTCCATGGCTAACACGAAGCTGTAAATCAATCATGGCCAAATAATTGACCACGCCTATCTCAGAGTAATCACAACAAAAACCTTCTGCGGTGGTAAGTAAAACATTTTTCAGAAACTGGTCCGCCACAACAAGCGCAAATAAGTCATCATCGAGTACAATAGCGACATAAATTGTGTCGGACCATAGTCAGAAATACCCTATAATGTTGAACCTCGCATCGGGAATTTCATCCACTTTGTCCCTAAAGAGAACGTCTAACAATTTCATCAGATGCTTGCGCTGCCTCTTTTTGCGGCGCGATAGTGTGGTCTGAAAAAAATGACATCAATTCATCTTGTATACTTAAAACCCCAAATCGTCTGTCTAATTAGCCTGCTCTTAAAAATCTTCGTCGCTTTCCCCATAAACGTTATTCGCTTCAGCCGCGCTGTGCGAGTTATCCTGTTTATTTTGAGGATATACTCTTTCGTGCAAAGATATTCTGCAGTTTCTTTTTTGTTTTGTTTGTGTCAAAAATCTGCCCAAGTTTGTTTCGTTCTATTTCTAAGGTCACTGTCTATTTTACCAGCTTCTCAGTGTACTGAGTGTTTGTTTCGGATAACATTGTTTAGGCCTTCTTTTATGAATCTGTATGACGCATTAAAACCAATCAGAAAGTTTTTTTCCTATATCTCTGATCTTCCAATCTTTTGACACGATTACGTCATTGCTAGCAACATAAAAAAACTCATTCATAATGCTTTGGCAATCGATTCCCTGTCTCTATCTCAACATTATCTATATTATGCCACTCCTAGCATTTAATACAAAGTATATTCACAACTTGGTTATAATTTTAATTTTTGTACCAACATAAAATGAACAATACGGATAGAGAGCACTGGAAAAAATGAACACACAGCAAGCTATTATAGAAAGCTTTGCAGCGTGTGTATATCGATCAGTACCATAGATCAATTACTCACTTTCTGCAGAGATTTTTCCTTTCCACTATCGCTGCAGACTAGCACTGAGTAGTTCGGAAGGGGCTGTTTGACCTTATTCGATACCCTATGGGGACACGAACATTCGTACGAAACTCTAACTCCCATGACCGACACGCTTGCGTCACGTTAGTGTTTACACCACTACTAACTCCACGGCAAAAAGTAACCAAAAAATCGTGGGCCGGGTGTGGGAACAGCTTGTCATGGGGGTTTAGAGGCGAGGACGGGTGGCTGTGGACCCATAGGGTAGAAAGTGGAGCAAAACACTCATTCATGTACTACTATTTGGGTGGACCTATTTATACAAATTATTTATAACTGGAATTACAATGTGCGCAATAATATTCATGGACTGGATAGTGAATTCAAATAAGGACATTTTGGATTATATTATTGTGATATATAATAAGACCGTTAGCACATAATCACACTCCAGATCATTGGCACAATAGCAGGTTCGAGCCTATAGGCATATCAACACATTCAGTATTGGAATTTATTTGGAATACCATGGGAATTCAAGTGGAACTTGATACATTTGACCTTGTGATCGAACTTTTATGATAATTTGGGATTTAATTCAAAATAATGTAAGTTCTTTTCTGATTTTCACTTTGTACTGAAGGGAAATAAATTATTCGTTGATTTTTTATATTAAAAAAAAGACTTGTTGCTTTTCGCTCCTTTATTTTACTTAACTTAAGACCATAACGACTCGTAACACTAGTCACCTATTGTAACCTAAGATAATCCGGATTTCACAGCCTGTTCTTTGGTCAGTACCAGGATTGTTCTTCTCCGACTGTCATTTACCTATGTTAAGTCAAATGCATTCATCTGCATGTATTCCGGCGTAATGCACGTGCGACTGCATTATATGGAACGTTGTTCGGTCTATCTATCCGAGTTAAATGGTATCTATCAAATGGGTGTGGCTTACTGTGCGTGCTCTTTAGAGATTGAGAGAGATGCCGATTTATCTACATCGTTATCAAACGATTATACACATTTCATAGTTCTAATGAAGATTATGTAAAATACATGATGCCAAATCAAATTTTAGATAATACAAACATATCGTAATACCTTGAAAACTGTACTAATACTACTGCAATTTTTCATTTACAAAATGCTGATTAACACCTTTCGCAACATGTTTATGCTTTTACTTTATTCAAAGAAATCTAAACTTACGCACAGACTTGACGAGACCTTGTTGATTTTCTCTTTGAACAGTGCAAAGTTATGCTACCGTTTGAACATGAAAAGTAATCCACTGAGGTATTGTACATTTAAATTCCCAATGAGAGCCGCTTCTGTTTAAAAAAGAAGAAAACAATGAATTTACACTTAAATGCGAACCACGCATTTAGTCCTTGAAACGTAACGACCCAGTCGCGAGGGTGAATATACATTAGACAGCTACGAACTGTAGATCAATTCTGACTGCATTTGTACTGTATGAGATTGGTCATTTAGTTTATGGTTGTTTCCGATTGGGGCATTTTTTTTTTAATTCTTTCATTCATCACTGGATGAAATTGTTTCAAATAATATAACCCTTTGGAAACTTAAATGGTCTCTCCCTAATAAAAAATTAGCTTGAACGGATGTTCTACAGAGAAAAAGATAGTGACCATGTAAACACTGTTATAAAACTAGCATCAGAAGACGATGTCAGTTTCAGCGTGGTAAAGGCGCGTTTCTAACACGAAGACATCTGACTGCGCGTTGTACTTCACAGCTCACGGTTCCATCCTTAACAGCGAAAGTTTGGTAATTGTTTCTAATTAATATGACCTTAGCGTATTGTTGCAACAAATAATAAATGTGGAAAATTGTCACATTTTAAATGTTGGCAACAGTTAAGGCATTCTGCGTCGTTGTATCCACATGTGTTCTATTATTTGATCGCTCTAAAGAAACTAAATTTGTATCAACATAGAAAAAAAAATAATCATTCATATGGAAATAATGCGTCAATAACCTTAATCGTAATATAGATCCAAGATGTGTAATTATTTCAATGCAGTTTCATGTTTGCGACTATTGGAGCGTTTGGCTATTGAGACAAAAAAAAAATAAAACATGCAAATCAATTTTTTTGAACAGTATTCAGCCGATTTCTGTGCTTGGTATAATGCTTTACAGCTAAAATGGTTTTAGTGGATGACATGGGATTGTTTCCTCACCTCTCTCTTTCTCTCGATCCATCGATCGACGAGGTGTCAAATTTACATTTCTCTAACATGGCTTTACCGCAGTAAAAGACCTAACACTAGCAGTAATACCATGTTTGGTCTTTACATTTATCTCAAATCGATTTAGTGCTTTCTACTGATTATTACGGAATCCTCTACTTAACGCGAAACAAAAACTTCAGAAAGTGCTAATGGACCTATTACGGTACATTTGGCGCAATGAATCTTATTTTTCTTAACAAATTTCTCAATACTTGGTTATCAGAATGTACAGATGCGTTCATTTCTTTATTTCTGTTGCAGTTCATGCAATATGCTTTGTTAAGTATTAAATGAAATTCGGCATTGTTGCAATCTGCAGTGAAAAGAAAGATAACGAACAATAGAAGTGAAACAGTTTACAACAAAATCTCATTCGTATTTCACTGATGTGAAACAATATGCAACAAGTTCCAATAGTTATCCCATACACAAGCACGGCCGGACCAGGTCAAGTGTGTGTGTGTGTGTGTGTGTGTGTGTGAGGGTTTCCAAAATTTCAAAAGGGCCCCAACTTTCCTCAAAAGACACCAAAGCAAAAGTCTGTGTCTATTTACTCAAAGTGTGCATAATATCCAATAAACATGCGCAGGAATAAAACGATAGTCAAATATAAATTGACAAGTGACTGTGTGTGTGTGTGTGTGTGTGTGTGTGTGTGTGTACTTGTTTTGTTGGATTTTTTTCTTTAGTGTGGTGGGGAGGGAATGGGGCCCTGATCCTGCCCTGACGAGTTCTCAGTAATATCTTGTAATATTTCTTGTAACATCCAACACCGGATTATATAGGTGTGACATAAACTTGAGATTTGTATTATAAAATGGAACAATGCCATTTCTCTTCTTATTTTAAATAAATTCATGTTGTGATGAATGTGATGACAACAAAAATAATCCCTGTCGGAAAGAACAATCTAACCCCATAAATTAAATTGCCAGTCCCTTTTAGTACACGTGTAGTTAAAACTGAGTAAGCATGTATATTCAGCCTCGTGAATGGGTCGTTTCAAGCAGCAGAGAGGGTGGACCCTACAACTTTGTAGAGACCTTATTTTTGAAATTTAAGGGTTCCTACGAAGGCTGATAAAAAAGTTTTTGCTTTAACAGTAAAAACTTCTCTAATTGACCAGATTTTTTCTGATTTTTTCACAATCTGGTCACTACGCGTATGTCGTTCACCCTCTCTGCTGCTATAAATTAAACAGCCATTATAGATATTATCAATAATGAGTATTGAAGAACCACACTCAGCTAAATTAGCTCGAGAGCGACTAGAGGCAATTAAAAAATATCTACCCGTTCGTGATTCTGTTAAGCAACAACTACAATCGCGTCAGGAATCTCAAGTTGAATTTGAAGAGGATACAAAAAAATTATTTAAACCTATCACTGAGACCACTAAAGGTATTCAACCTGTGTTAGAGAAAACCGCTGAAGCAACTGGAAAAATAGCAGAAAGAACTAAGAAAATAGCAAGAAGAACTAAGAAAACAAAAGAAATTTTACGTGAACTTCCAGCCGAAATAGCTGCTGCGATGCCAGTCCCGGAAATACCTGAGGATGAAGATCAACCTGAAGGTGCTGAAGCACTAGAACCTAAAGGTGTTGAATTGATAAATAAATTTAATGAAGAAACTGTTAAGACAATTAATACCATTGACATAGAACAATTAGCTAAACTTGCTGTGGATAGTTTTAGTCGAAGAGATAAATTAATGAAACCTGAACACGTTAAAGATATTAAATCCCGTGATCAATGGCAAAAATCATTATATCGCATACGCATGAATGTTCAACAAGCTAGAGCTGATGATCCATTATATCAGTATTATAGTAGGGAAATTAATAATTTAATCGAATCAAGAAGAGAGGAGAAAAAACAACAACAACAACAAGAACGACAACAAAAACAACAAGAACGACAACAAAAACAACAAGAACGACAAGAAAAAATGAAACAATTACAAAAACCTCCAAAACCAAAAACACCAAAAACATTTGAGCAATCACTTCGTGATTATCCAGAATTACCAAAAACACCACCGAAACCAATTAAAAAAGTACAACCGAAATCAATTGAAGGGGAAGAAGAAGAATTTCAAGACGCTCCCGGTGCAACTGGAAGTGGTTTAGGGAGTGGCCTTATTACTTGTCCCAATAACGTTCTTGCTGATGTTGATCGACTAGAAATTCTCATTGGAGGAAAACGAGCTGGTAATAATTCATCAGAAATCATTAATGAAGCAGCTGATATTTGCAAACGATTATTTACAGGTGGTATCATGGATATTAATGTATATCGGTCTCTCATTAATGAAATCGCCGATGACTACCACAGTGATTAGATACAATTAGTGATAAAGTCATTTAATAACAAAATGATCGTGCATGGTACTCAACGTGGACCTACCATGGTCAGGGTAATAAACTCTCGATTACCGGTATACAAAACGACCTACGGAGATGGACTAGGTGATGTTGTTCAGGGTCTGTTTAGAAGAATAGCCCCAAAAGCAATACCGATTGCAAAGCAGCTAGGAATGAAAGCTATTGATGTTGTTCGTGAAAAAGGTATAAGCGCTGTTGGTAATATTGCTAGCAAAGCATTCTCGGCGATCAAAGATAGATTATCACGATTAATACGCAGACCACAAGCGACCCGATCTCAACCTGTGAAATTGGCTAGCACTGAAGTGATGCCCGCAAGTGTAAGTAAAATAATAAATCAAGCCGCTAATCAAAAACTAGCAGAATTAGCTGATGTCCCGATGTCAGACAAAGAAAAAAATATAACCACTAGTCTGATAGCAGGAAATGGTCTCTCTTCGAGGAGTGGTCTTCGAGTTAGACGAAGACGATAATAATAAAGATGTTTAAGCGCATATCTGACCCCGCGTTTGACATGGATGCACCAGTACTCAAAGATGAGTCTGTGCGTGATTATCAGTACTATTCTTATGACGCACGAATTCCAGATCAGCGTTGACGAATCGAACTACAGGTTCAGGATACAAGTAGATATTTCTTACCGGCTGAAGCATTTATTGAAGTCGAAGGTGAAATTATAAAGACAGATAATACCGAATACGCCGCTGAGATTAGAACTGGTTTTGTTAATAATGGTATTATGGCGTTATTTGACAGCGCTACGTACATGATCGACGGAAAAAATATTGAATCAATTCAGAAAGACGTCGACGTTGCCACAACGATACTTGGACTTGCAAGATACAGCGATGATTATTCAAGATCAGCTGGTCCATCAATGATGTTCTCAAAAGATACTTCTGACCACCCTGACAATAGAAATTATAATTTAGTACAAACACCACAGGATACTGCATCCGATCCACAACCAGCTGGAATGATAGCCCGGCCTGCTGCTGCATTTTCGTTATTGCACAGTGTTAATCCAGAATTCAACTTAGGATTTACAGCACGTCGAGCAATGTTAAAGGGTAATAGGAAATCATTTTCTTGTGTGATTCCATTGTCACACATATTTGGATTTTGCAGAAATGTCAGAAAAGTCATTTTTGGAGCCAAACACACAGTTGTACTTGTGCGAAAAGGCGATGATAATGATGCAATGTGGCACGTTGAGGGAGTTAATGATGCTGCAACTGCGGCACTTCATGGTAAAGTAGTACTAACAAAACTTTCCCTGTGGATGCCAGTGATGACTCCAACAATATCTGAAGAAGATCGGTTACTATCTTTTATGAGTCAAGGTGGTAAATCAACGTTGTCATGGTTAACGATGACCACAGATACTATCCAAAGTGCAATTAATGGTCTATTCACATGGCAAATAGCTTCTCAGCAAGGTGTTTCTGCACCGCGACATATATTTATTG